>JBAIZL010000004.1:10719502-10780302 GCA_036971475.1 Prosapia bicincta
TTTTGAGTTTAATAAAAGACAAAACCTTTTCGCAAAAGGGGCAAGGTCTGCAATATGGCTACACATTCACTTGACGCAATATAAACAGATAACATATGATTTCATAGCACATTATTTTACGTTTATGGTTATGCAGTGAATCAGCTGTTTTAACGAATATGTTTTGGTACTTTAATCATATTAATGGTAATTATCTATTAAAAAGTAACTAAAATAAAATATTTCATTGTTGAACGAAGTAGAATTGAATTTAATACATTTTTTTATACATTTATTTGTTTCACCTCAAATAGGCATGATTTTTGACTGTTTTTAAAACCAGCGATGTGCTCTCAGAACAGTTGAGTGAATATTTCCAATTTAAAATTTAAAAAATATATAAACTTTTTTTTTACTTTTTAGGGTGTATCAAGACTTTAAACGCACCAAAAACTCCTCCACGTCAAAGAGATTACCAACAGGGATCTCTAAATGTAGGTTACACACAGTTTATCTGAGGCACGAGCTTGTTGCTACAATCATGTTCTAATGTAACTGTTTTATTCCTTAATTACATTCGGAAGCGCTAGCCTTATTGTACAAATTGGAAAGACTGCACAAGGGACACGATAACAGTTACATTTACAGGGCATTCCTAAGATCATAATAATTATGTATCATTTTATTATTCTACAATAACCTATCTACCTTTTATTCCCAAACAGCCGCATGAATAACCCGTCAAGTAACCCGCGTTACAGATATATATCTTGAAGCTGTGGTTTACACATTAATAAGGAAGTTTCATCTAAACATATATTGTTGGAACACTTGATGTTTGTGTATATGTGTGTGTGTGTGTGTGTGTGTGTGTGTGTGTGTGTGTGTGTGTGTGTGTGTGTGTGTGTGTGTGTGTGTGTGTGTGTGTGTGTGTGTGTGTGTGTGTGTGTGTGTGTGTGTGTGTGTGTGTGTTGTAACGGGCTGAAATGTCCCGTCACAATTCAAAAAAAATTGAAATAATCTCAATTTACAAAATATAATTTAACTAAATTTTCCAAGCCATGAATATTGATCATTAAGAGTATAATTCTAAAATAAACTGTAATTGTACAAAAATCATGACTTCGGGAGTGTTTTGTGTGCTACGTAAAAATCAGGTTTCTACAATATTTTAAATAAAGTTTTAAGACAAGAAAAAAAGGCAAATCCAAGTCAGACAAGCAAATCAAGGGTGGGGGAATAGAGACGAACAGTCGCTGAGCGTTTAGGCGCTCTCTCGTAATTAGGCCACTGACTGGGAATGGTCACAGTATCTGTTAAATTAGCAAAAATACCAAAATGAATTTCTAGAGCAAAAACTCGAGGCCGCAGAGTGCGGGAAAAATGTAGTATGTCTTAATTTATGTCAAGTGAAAACTAGACATCGAAATATGAAAAATCACGGTTAAAATTTTCATTGGTCAAGAAACTGGCTTCGCCGAATTTGTCCGTTCCTGCTTCTTGGATGAACCAAATTCCAGACGAGAAGAACTACCAGTCTGGAAGCATAAAGTCATCTCCTAGAACCTAGGAAACTATCAAGGAAAGTGCGAAATTGGGACAAGTCATGATTTCTATACAAATTTAGTAATTAAATAAAATTTGATCTTGAAATACGTTCCAAAGATTCAAATAAAGGCTTTAAATGTGTAAAATTATAAATAGTGGCTTTATTTCCTTGAAAATTAAATTAAAAAATTGGAAATTACAAAATTATTTAGTTATAAAAATGGTTATGTAAAAATGTTCAAATGTTTGCAAATAGAGAAATAGTAAAGCACATGGAAAAAGATAAAAAGAATATTAGGCATATTTATAAAATAAATTCATTCATAATATCTAAGGAAATGCAGTAAAGTTTGCTACAACCAGTAGTTAAATAAACTGGGAAAAAATATTTATCAATATTTAACTTGTAGAAAAATATAAATAATTTCTCAACCAGAAATTATTAAACAAAATCAATCACAAATTATCTAGTATTTTCTAAATGAGTGATAAATGTTGAAAATTAGCTGTAATTAAAATATTTCAATTTATATATATATATATATATATATATATATATATATATATAAATTCATAAGCTTGTAAATCAATGATTTCTGTGGTGGTAGAATTAGTAACAAATTTGGTTTAAATAATACAATATGTAAATTTATTGAATGTCATTTAACTGCTGGCACAAAATAAGATCATAAATTAAATTTGAAATTTATAATAATTGAAATAAACTTAGCCAACCTCCCTGCAATAAATATCAAAGTAATCTTACTTTATTTAAGATAAATTTAATTTATGTTTTGTTACCTAAGGACTTTAAGATAGTACCATTTGAAAGAATATATTCAATTTAGTTCAGTTACAAATTTCTTTATTATTAAATTCAGTTTCCAATAACAGCCAAAAGAGTAAATTTTATTGAATTAATCCTGTGTACAAAAATAATAAATTTAATTATTTCCCAACTAGTAAATTAATAAAATCAATACAATTATTAAAATCCAGCCTATTAGAGTCAGTCATATTTATTTAATAATAAATAGCTAGGAATCACTGTGCAACCTAAAGATAATCGAGCAACCCATCCAGAGAAAATAATTAAATTAAATTATAAATTATGAGCTAGCTAAAGGACTAGTTGGTTTTGCTTAAAAGCCCAGGAGTTGATACTCACTGGCAGGTTTTACCATATGAAACAACACAGGACCTCTTTTAGGAGGATATGGTATGACTCTATCTTGCACGGACCTCACTAAAGCAGAAGCATGGTGGAGAGATGTCTTCAAAGCATGGTAAGGCAAATTTATGATGTGATAAACTATATGTGTTTTCAGCTTTAGACCATATGACAGATAACTGACCTTACCATGAATTTAAATACACTTTATAGACAACGTTCCCAGGGTGTACTTATTAGAGGGAAATTTAAATACTTGTTCATGTAACTAGGTGGTAGGCAACTTTCGACAGGTAGCAGGTTGAGGTTTTATATGAGAGGGGGTGAAGTACCGTTGCAGATATGGCGCCCGATCGCGGGACTCGAATTACGCACGAACAAATAGGCACAAAAATTAATAAATTATAAAATACATAAACCCAAATAAGTACCAAATTTAGTGTGTAATTAGTTGTAAAATAAATAAAGGTAATTAGGAATTAATATATGTAAAGTCAACGAGAAAAACGATGATAGGCAGGGAGTAAAGCCGTTAAACAATAAATATTTAAACAAAAATTAAAGAAATAAATGAACCAACATAATAAATAAATTAAATTTAGTCATGAGAGCAAACAACATCCTAAGACATTACTACAACCCGCACCGAACGGCAAAATCAAATATTAAACGATTAAAATAATATTACAATAATGTAAAAATAAAAATAATAAATAAAATATATCTCTAGTTGTATAAATAAATTAGTTTAAAAATTATTTAAATAAAAGCAACATGGCAAAATCGGAAACCAAATCCGACATGGATAAGTTATTAGCTTATCTAAAAGCCGAGAAAGATAAAGAGAAAAAGGAAAGGTAGGTAGAAAATGCGGCTAGGGAGAAACGCGATGAAGAAAGGCCTTTAAAAGATAAAGAAGTTTGGTAGGTAGAAAATGCGGCTAGGGAGAAACGCGATGAAGAAAGGCCTTTAAAAGATAAAGAAGTTTGATAGGTAGAAAATGCGGCTAGGGAGAAACGCGATGAAGAAAGGCCTTTAAAAGATAAAAAAGATAGGGAGTTAGAGAGATTAAAAGATAATGAAGAACGCGAGTTAGATAAGGCGGTTAGAGATGCCGAAAGGGAAGAAGATAAAAAACAAAGGCAAAAAGAGTTAGAGTTAGCCGAGAAACGGTAGGAGATGGAAAAATTAGAACGGCGACAAATATTAGAAGCATTTCAAGACGAAATGAATAGATATTAAAGGAGGATTCTGATTATAGAACGAGCCAATTAGAAGAGAAAATGTGCGAACAGGCGGTCGCGATTGAACAAATAAAAAATAATGTAGAAGCTAAACAAAATAAATTTAGCGAAAATGTTAAGCAAATAAAAGAAGACGTTAGGTTAGTTAATCAACACGTAAAAAAGCTAGAAAATAAAGTCACGAGTTCAGGGACGGCGGGTTCAATAACCCAGATATGTTTGCCTCCGTTGTCAAGCAACATGCGGAAGACATCATATTGTAAGATAGAATTTTGGGGAACATCTCGGGAAGACCCGATAGAATTTCTATGCAAAATGGAATCGCTATTTTCCGAAATAGATAACACTATGGAGGAAAATACGAAACTAAAAATCATAGAAAGATATTTGCAAGGTTCAGCCGACAGTTGGTATAGAGCGGTTAAGAGGGGTACCGAGACGTATCAGGAATTCCGGCAGGAGTTTACTCGGCACTTCGGGAGCTTTCACCAGCAAGAAAGAATTCGGAGACAAATTATTCAGGGCAGGTATAATAGTAGCGGGCCTTCCAACATGGCGGAATATTTCGTCATGATGGTAAATAAAGCAAAAAATCTAGACCCAGTAATTCCCGAAAACCAGTTAATTTTTATGATTATGAAGCATTTCGGGACCAATGTACAGTTAGCTAGTGTTGGCAACCCCACATAAAATATCAAACAGCCTATTGCGTTTCTTGTACAGCTGGACAACTTTACAGAGAACGACCGCAGTAACGGCAATGCAAACCGGGCACCGCCGCGCTTCGTCACTTCTCACCAACAAAAACCGGACCAAAACCCGAAATACTATGGTGAAAACCAAAAACTACCAGTACTAAAGTACCCCAAAAAACCAAATCCTACACGTTTTATCCCCAGACCTAGTGACATTCAGCCAAAAAACTAGCGAGAGGAATCTCTAGCAAGGAAGAGCATAAATTAGACCATATGACAGATCACTGACCTTACCATGACTTTAAATACACTTTATAGACAACGTTCCCAGGGTGTACTTATTAGAGGGGAATTTAAATACTTGAGGTTGTATATGAGAGGGGGTGAAGTACCGTTGCAGTGTGTGTGTGTGTGTGTGTGTGTGTGTGTGTGTGTGTGTGTGTGTGTGTAAGTGTGCGTGTGTGTGTGTGTGTGTGTGTGTGTGTGTACGTATGTGTATGTGTGTGAGTGTGTGTGTGTGTGTGTGTGTGCGCGCGTGCGTGTGTGTGTGTGTGTGTGTGTGTGTGTGTGTGTTTGTGTGTGTGTGTATGTGTGTGCGTGTGCGCGCGCGTGCGTGTGTGTATGTGCGTGCGTGTCAGCGTTTGCGTGCGTGCATTCGTGTTTTGATACAATCGTTCTAAGAAGAACACTAAATTTCCCCCTAACCTGTGGAAGAGATTACAAAACTCTGGAGAACAGAGTAACCAAGTTAGTAGTGGGGTTGCAGGACCTGCGCTAAATTTACGGGTTTATCTCCACGGCCGCCCATAACGTCTCTGCAGAAATGTCTTTGTAATTTCATTTCCTTCAATAAAACTAACATTTCCTCTAATTCAATTTGGTGGAAGATATTTTCTGCAAACCTTTATTGGTTATAGCATTTACAATATAATAATAAAATTAAATGTTTTGTATATAAGGTTTATATTTTCACCCATTATCTGTAGCACAAGTTATAAATATCGTTCTAGTGAAAAACAATACACAAATTATTAACAAATTTAAATAATTCTAGTCCAAATACCTGGAAATACCACGTTACATTGTATAACATATTATGCTAACTTGAGTGGTATCGCAATATGGTATTTGTTTTTAAACAAATTCCTTTGAGGAATATGGCATTTGTTAGTTCCCGTGAGAGTTTATGAAAACAAATAAAAAACAAGACCACGTACGGCGTCTACCCTGCTACAGGTATTTTATTCTTACCTGTACGTTGCAAGCATACACATTTCTAAATAACTACAAATACAGCGGTAAAAATAAGTAGCCCTATGGTATAGGTAAAATTTTATAAGATGACATTTTGGAATTGCGGGTCTTGGCGAGAGACTTGTAGAGTGTTGGTCTCGCAGAACTTTTTTTAAAAACATCGGCCTTGGACTTTCGCTGACTCATGGGGTTGGCTCGCTAGATGGTTTTTGCTAATACTTTCTAATGTGTAGTAAAAATAACAACAAATGTATAAAGGACGTTCAGGGAAGCGTGCTAATAAATTTGTCTAAAGTTTGGGACGGGTAGGCCGCGATTTATCGTCCTGATTAGGCAGTGTCTGATATTATACAAACGACAAATACACAATTTCTACCTAAGAGCCAAAAGCCAACTTATAAAATTTGAACTGTATATGGATATTCCATGCAAGCAGGGACTGATGTGAACCGAAACTTTGAAATATTTAAAGATAAAAGGTAATTTCCACTGAATGAAGTAATTAATTAATGTAGTAACATCGCACAATAGTACAACGTCAAAGCAGAGGTCAAATATTTAGGTTGGAATAATATCTTGTAAATAAATTAAAACTGGTAAACAATAAATTGAATATGGATGTAATAAAAATATTGCGTTCAGAAAAATACGAAAGGAGGGTGATATTCCGACAACAAACTTTGTCGGAAATAACAAAACTGTGCAAGGGGAATGGAAAATGTGGGTCGAGTTGCCCTCGTAATATTACTCCAACAGAAAAATCGGTCTTGAAACAATATATCTCCGTAGGGACGGCTTTCTTCTGCTACCGCACCCATCCCCAATTACCGAGTCATCTGGTCATTTGATTTTATAGGAATAACAGCCTTGTACACGTCTGAAGCATCTGGCTGGATTTCTCTGTCACTCACATCCTCCACCTGGCCAGGTGCGTTTGGGGGGTCACACTAGTAGCTACTCTATTTCTCAGGAACATTTGGAGCCGCCTCTTTCCCACTGTATCTCCTCGTGCATCTGGCTGAATTGTCTGTCACACCCATCCTCCACCTTCGTTCTGTCGCGTTTGGGAGGTCACACTAGTAGCTACTCTTCCTTTTAGGAGCATTTAGAGCCGCCTCTCTCCCACTGTAACTCCTTGTACATCTGGATAGATTGTATGTCACTCTTATCCTTCACCTTCGTCCTGTAGCGTTTGGGAGGTCATACTAGTAGCTACTCTTCCTCTCAGGAACATTTAGAGCCGCCTCTCTCCCACTGTAACTCCTTGTACATCTGGTTAGATTGTATGTCACTCTTATCGTCTACCTACGTCCTGTCGCGTTTGGGAAGTCATACTAGTAGCTAATCTTCCTCTCAGGAACATCTAGAGCCGCCTCTCTCCCACTGTAACTCCTTGTACATCTGGTTAGATTGTATGTCACTCTTATCCTCAACCTTCGTCCTGTCGCGTTTGGGAGGTCACACCAGTAGCTAATCTTCCTCTCAGGAACATTTAGAGCCGCCTCTCTCCCACTGTAACTCCTTGTACATCTGGTTAGATTGTATGTCACTCTTATCCTCTACCTACGTCCTGTCGCGTTTGGGAGGTCACACTAGTAGCTACTCTTCCTCTCAGGAACATCTAGAGCCGCCTCTCTCCCACTGTAACTCCTTGTACATCTGGTTAGATTGTATGTCACACTTATCCTCAACCTTCGTCCTGTCGCGTTTGGGAGGTCACACCAGTAGCTAATCTTCCTCTCAGGAACATTTAGAGCCGCCTCTGTCCCACTGTAACTCCTTGTACATCTGGTTAGATTGTATGTCACTCTTATCCTCCACCTTCGTCCTGTCGCGTTTGGGAGGTCATACTAGTAGCTACTCTTCCTTTTCCTGTATTTAAATAAAAACACATTTTCCTAATATTATGTTTATATTTCGTCCCTTTACTAAAACGAGTAAACTCACATCTCCGCACATTAGGCATATATATAGACGCCCCAAAACACTTTCACTTGGGCTACTTATTCAGCGCCCTTGAAATGACCTGCTCTTTCCATATATTTCACATCTTGTTATACGACTTTTTGCAACAAACACACAAAATTGTTTTTCTCAAAGGAATCATGACTTTACTTTTCCACTCTATTTTATCTTATTTTTTTCTAAATACACAACGTCACCTTAAATATAACGAACATTAACAAAGTTGGGGACGAGGAACCAAAAAACCTTTTGTCAAACCTTATTGTTATTTTACCGCTTTGGCTTGCTTTAGCTTAGCAGAACGCTCCCAAATACACTCGAAACAAAATGTCCAGATGCGGATTCCAATGTGGATAGACCTTATTTCTTTCTAATTTTAATATTTTTTGCGTTATAATTGTGTAACACTAAATGGGGTTCAACAATTACATATTTCTACAACTCTATTAAACAAACGGAGGCAAACGCGTTTTAATGCAATTTGTGGTAATTAATGCCATATCAGTTGAACAAATACGTGCGACAGTAATTAAACAGAGAAATAGTTTTTTACGTATATATCATTTCATCATCAATGTATTCTCTAACAATTGCATATAAATTGCATAATTAATTTTGTAATCAATATGCCACTAGCTAAAGTCGTACATTTCTTTATATATAAAACCAAATTCTGTTTCTATAAAACTGGATTTCCAATCTAACTCTATAACTACCTAGCCTCCTATAGTTACCCTTGTCTGACAGCTGTTATTTACCTTAATGCAACCCTTGTCGCTTATTTTACCCATTTATTTCATTAAATAAAAATATTTGGTTTACTTTCTACCATTTATTGATAGCCATTATCCCACGTAAGAGATGTATCTAGAAGTGAGGTATTTCATGGAGGTGTCGCTCATAAAGTAATTAATTGGTAAGAAAAAGCGCCCTCTACATCCAGTGGTTAACCCGCTTGCAGTGACGAATGCGTCAGTAGTGTGTTGTTCCGTGCCACAAGAATGGATGGGACATTAGTTCACGTGGAGAAGACTCGCGATTTTCTTTTCTCCCCCGTAGAAACGTGAACCGTTCTGATTGCATCGTGTTTTGTTTGTTTCATAAATTGTAAACCTTTCAAAATGGATCTCAATATGACTATATTTAATTAAAAAAATTTAGAAGATTTTCGTAATTATAACATATTAATATTCTATAAAGCTTTGTAAGGCGTCATCAGCTGGCATACAAGTTTTTGCGTGTTAACACTATACGATGCTCTTTACAATATGAGTGTTTCATCGACGAAATGATAAGACGCGCGCACACGCACGTGTTGGCGTGTCCGCGTGCGCCTGTTTGCGCATGTGTGTGTGTTCGTGCATGAGTGTGTGTGTGTGTGTGTTCGTGCGTGCTTGTGTGGGTGCGTGAGTGCGTGGCTGTCGGTTTGTGTGTTTGTGTATAGAGAAATGTTGTTTGTGTGTGTGTGTATAGAGAGAGATTGTTTGTGTGTGTGTATGCGTGTATGTATATATGTATACACACACTCACACACACACACACACACATATATATATATATATATATATATATATATATATATATATTACAAATACAAAACATTATAATATAGAAAATATTATAAGTTTTCCTCTATTTGTAGGAGAGTATATAACTGCATTCAAACTATAATGCTACGTTTTTATGTTTAAATAGGTTCTATTTAAATGTTTTATTTCGTTCGGTGATATTTATTAACGAAAATAGCCTGCAAAAGTGCCTAAATATGAACGTCATTGTGCTAAATTGATCTCCATCCGCATAGTAAGGGCTTGATGCACGGGAGATGTAGTTTCACCAAGAAAACTAAGATTTTCGTGGAAAGCTTCTGTGTGGTGAATTGCGACACTAAACCTGTCGAGACTCTGCCAAGCCCGCCTTACCCAACAATATTGCGCGTATGTGACCGACTTTGTCTTTAATTAACTTGAAGATCATGTTTCTACGGCGACTCGTTCAGCTGAGACTTGCTACAGAAGGAGAGAATGTAGAATTAGGAAGAGCATTAAACCAAAGCAACATATTGGGAAACGCAAGAAACTGTTCCGTGACGTGTGTATGGAAGAATTAAATTAATGATAAAAGGAAGATACAATGGTTTTTCGTAAAGACTGTAAATGCCATGTTTTAGAAGTATAACCAAAATTAAAAGTAAGTGCACGATTCGAGTAACAAATAACGATTGCTCACTAATGTGATTGCTGCACTAATTTAACTTTCCTCCTAAAGTGGTTGCCTTCTTTTACGTTCTACGCAACATTTGTCTCCTTCTTAACCTCCTTATTGTTGTAGCATCTCTAGTTACTCATGATTCTCGCGAATTCTCCATCATGGTGCGATTCCAATTAATCTTTGTCTTTTCACTAGTCTGGGAGGTTTCTCTACATATTCGGATTCTTTCTGTTGAAGTCATTTCTGCTTTTTAGTCGACTTTTTTTGTCTAAAGTTTTTATTCTTAGTCCCAAAACAAATGAGAGTAATAAAGGGACAGATTTCTCTAGGATTTTTACCGGCATGTATTGTCAGCATTTTCCAGAGCTGGTAACTTAGTTAGTGACTATAATATTATACACGTTATATTATGTATTGTTTCGATTAATAATTTACCACTACAAAATATACCAATATACACTACAAAATATGGAAATATATAACAGGTTTATACCCTTAAAGGTATAATATATCAGATCTATGGTATATATAGCACAACGGATCAGCAGGAGTATGGTCTGAGATAGGTTGCTATATGGCATGTGTTGTCTCTGAAACATTTAGTGCAAAGAATGGGTAAAAAGAGGGTAAAACCCTTAGAGCTAATATAGTGCGGTGACATGGTTAGTGCAGACAAAGACTGAAACAACAATCAGCAAGTTTCAGCAATATATGCTTCTAGGAACTATTTAATTCTCCTCCGGATTTTTCATTCTCGCTCTTACCTCAACCCACCAACTCGAATTACCTCCGGCCAGTGCATTATTACCTCCAACTCTATGCTGTTAGACCACAAATAGTCCGTAGGAAAGTAATGATTTAATTTCCGGGTTCTAACTATGCCACGAAACCTGTCCTTCCGAGAGATTAGATGTCTCAGAAGAGGCAACTCCTGATTTTACAGAATTATTAACCCGTTCACAATAAAATTATCAAAGCTAATCAGAACTAGTTTTGTGTGGCAGTGGTGTAGCCAGATGAGGTACGTGACTGAAGAAGTCTAAGTCCTTCGATCTTGGAAATGGGCAGTGACCACTTTACTCGGACGTTTGCACCTGACCAGGCCCACCAAACTATGATGGAATGGTCAGGGTCAGTAACATCGGGAGCTCAGATGGCTCCAAGATGGACTTAGGCACTGGAGTAGAGGTGTATTGTAAAAGCCCAGGGGTAAAACTAGTTTTTTTCCTTGGAGGGGGGTTATACCTCTGTCTTTCAGGCCGAAATATATGCTATAAATGCCTGTCTGGGAGAGATAGTGAGAAGGGGAATACACGGGACTTGGGATGCTATTTTCTATGACAGTCAGGCAGCAATTAAGGCACTAAACGAACATGTGGTCACCTCGGCTATAGTCAGGGAGTGCCTAAATAACCTAGAAGCCCTGGCAAGGTACAATAAAATCAAGATAGGTTGGGTGCCAGGGCATAAGGGAATATTTGGAAATGAATCCGCAGATGCGCTGGCCAGAGAGGGGTCTTCGACTCCCCTGATTGGACCGGAGCCGGCGGTAGGTATTTCCAAATCCATGGTCAAGATTGTAGTGCGAAGGTGGATGGCTGAAAGACACTGTGAGCACTGGATCAGGGCTGAAGGGATGAGACACAGTAAGCTAACCCTTAGGAAACCTTCCTTGGGGCTGCAGAAGAGTCTCATCTATCTGTCTAGGCAGGGATTGAGGATAGCCACAGGTCTACTCACGAGACACTGTGGATTAAGGAAACATCTGCATAAAATGGGTATCTACAAAGATGAACCAGTGTGCAGATTATGCGTGCAAGAACTGGAGACTGCCACACACATCATTTATAGATGTGAAGCACTTGCCGTGAGGCGCTTCAACCTCTTTGGTGATGGTACAGCTCTGGTGGATGCTGAAGGTAATACACTATTCAGGAAACTCCTAAATCTGGTAAGAGGGAAGGGGCTCTCTGACTAGATCAGGGAGGTAAGTACAGTATACCTTAAGGTAGCGGTGCTTCGGGCAGTTTAAACTCGCTCCCAAGTTAAAAAAAAAGTCCTTCGAGGTGGTATAGTGAGGTGTCAAGGTTAGTGCAGATAAAGACTAAATCACCCACGGGGCAAGTTTTAGTAATATATGCTTGTAGGAACTACACCAGTTGTACACACTAGGTGGGGTTAGGTTAGATACAAACGCAAACAAACATCCACATATATTTATTGTAGCGATGTATACACAGTAGCTGTGAGCATATGCATAAGCCTTCAGGTGCTCGACACCAGCAAAAGGCGAGAAGACTGAAGAGGTGTAAGCCATTCTAGGTGGTGTAATGAGGTGCCAAGGTCAGTGCAGACAAAGACTAAATCGCCCATGGGGCAAGTTTTAGTAATATATGCTTGTAGGAACTACACCAGTTGTACACACTAGGTAGGGTTAGTTAAAATATAAACGCAAACAAACATCCACATATATTTATTGTAGCCATATATACACAGTAGCTGTGACCATATGCATAAGCCTTCAGGTGCTCGACACCAGCAGAAGGCGAGAAGACTGAAGAGGTGTAAGCCATTCTAGGTGGTGTAGTGAGGTGCCAAGGTCAGTGCAGACAAAGACTAAATCGCTAGCGGGCAAGTTTTAGTAATATATGCTTGTAGGAACTTCACCAGATGTACACACTAAGGAGGTAGGGTTAGGTTAGATACAAACGCAAACAAACACCCACATATATTTATTGTAGCGATATATACACAGTACCTGTAACAATATGCATAAGCCTTCAGGTGCTCGACACCAGCAGACGGCGAGAAGACCAAAGAGGTGTAAGCCCTTCGAGGTGGTGTAGTGAGGTGTCAAGGTCAGTGCAGACAAAGACTAAATCACCCATGGGGCAAATGTTAGTAATATATGCTTGTAGGAACTTCACCAGATGTACACACTAAGGAGGTAGGGTTAGGTTAGTTACAAACGCAAACAAACATCCACATATATTTATTGTAGCCATATATACACAGTAGCTGTGACCATATGCATAAGCCTTCAGGTGCTCGACACCAGCAGAAGGCGAGAAGACTGAAGAGGTGTAAGCCATTCTAGGTGGTGTAGTGAGGTGCCAAGGTCAGTGCAGACAAAGACTAAATCGCTAGCGGGCAAGTTTTAGTAATATATGCTTGTAGGAACTTCACCAGATGTACACACTAAGGAGGTAGGGTTAGGTTAGATACAAACGCAAACAAACATCCACATATATTTATTGTAGCGATATATACACAGTACCTGTAACAATATGCATAAGCCTTCAGGTGCTCGACACCAGCAGACGGCGAGAAGACCAAAGAGGTGTAAGCCCTTCGAGGTGGTGTAGTGAGGTGTCAAGGTCAGTGCAGACAAAGACTAAATCACCCATGGGGCAAGTTTTAGTAATATATGCTTGTAGGAACTTCACCAGTTGTACACACTGAGGTAAGGTTAGTTAAAATATAAACGCAAACAAACATCCACATATATTTATTGTAGCGCTATATACACAGTGGTTGGGAGCACATACACAAGCCTCGCATCCCACATACATTTAGTGTTTAAGTATACCTGCACAACGTAACTGTGTTTAACAAATGACTGCAAATAACTTACTGTGTAGTAAGGCACTTTAAACGATATTTTAAAATCACGTACATATATTTTCATACGTTCCAATTTAACATTCTCTCATATATATCTTTCAATTCTTCTATATTCTAGAAGTATATAATTATGAAATACAACAGGAGGTAAAATATGTTACTATATACACAATGAGGAATTAACCATTTTAAAAATACTTTGACATATGAAGTTTTAACAAAACGAAATGTACTTTTATACTAGAAGTATAATTTATTAAATCGCAAAACTAACGTTTCAATATACTTTATTTCGCAAAACATGTAAAAATAAATGTTACAATTTAGTTCTAATAATAAATATACTTTTACTTTTAGTATAACCTTTTGTTTGTCTAATACGAAATAGATATTTTAAGGTATTTTAAAACAACATTTATTAGTAAATATTTACACATATATTAAAAAAATAAAACGCAGTATCTTTAGTAGAATAATATTAAGAGTAAATACACATCCCAACAAAATCACAAGACATAATTTCTATTACACACAATCGTTTCATGAGGTAGAAAGAAATTATTCTCAAGTACATTAATTAAATACAGTTGTAATATTTTAGATATAGTTATATATATGTCAACCAAATTTGGAAAGACAAATTTGAGTCCGATTTCAAAATAAAGTCACATTCAACCTCGTGTTATTTATAGTAACGTAAAGTTGATCACATATCATCTAGTAATCCCCTGTTTACAGTTCTTATTTAGTTAGTGCAAAGTTAGTAGTATAGGCCTACATGAGAGTCAAAAGCCAGACAAACAATAACATTTCCAAACGCAAATAACAATAAAAATATACCCAAATCACTTCAATACATAAAGTTAATATTTTAAAAATAATTTATGTTTAAGATTAACTGTTTATTTATATATTTTTTAAGAATTCTGTTATATTTTCCAAATTTTCAATTCATTTTATCCTATTAAGTTACACCTAGTATAAAACAGTTTTGAAAAATTCAAATCATTAATAATTAATCCTATGTCTCCAGTTTCCCAATATTGTTTCTGAAGTCCTAATAACTTGCAACAATATCTTTTAGGTCTGTAAATAAAGCCCTGACACACAAATAAATGTTCCAAGCCTTAAGAAAATGGCCGCTCTGGTCAAGTAGTTTGTAAATAGTTGTATACAATTTCAAATTTGAGAAAAATAATTCCGAAATTTGTAGCCAGGTTTCCGAAATGTTATTATGTACCGTTATTTGTCTTTAAAAAAATATGTTTGCCTTCAAACATACTATTTTAAATAACTTAATTTAAGATATGCTATATTTGTAAAACATATTTTAATTAACTTAATACAAACAAGCAATATAAACAATAAAATTTTAAAGTTAATTCTTACTAATGTCCGCAAAGAAAATTTATATATTATTACTTTTATTAAATAATTACAATTAATGTAAATAAAGTAACATAACCTACGCATTATAACAGCTGTTCTACCACATAACCTATAATATAAATCAGCTGTTTTATGTAAACATATGTTATTTATGTTAAGCCAATGGGACGAAATAACTATATTGCATACCTTGCACCTTTTGTGAAATATTTTTTACCCATACAAAACTAAAATTAATTCATTAAATTTATTTATTTAATTACTATTAGAAACAAATGTATTAACATCAAGTGCCATCTACTACGAGTAGAACTCTAGTAGATTAGTAAGATTATTTCATTAACGACTTAAAATATGAACAATATATATAAATATATAGCGCATTTAGGGTGAGTGTGAAATAAAAGTAGGAATTGAATATTATATAATTTGGTAATCAAGTGATTTTTATTTTCATATCAAACTTTTCGTTCCCTTATTTTAGAAATAAACCTATCAGAGCTCGGGGCTATTTAACTTCTCTTTTTACAACAATGGTTTATTCTATATACAATTGTCCTATAGACGTCTGTTAGTTAGGAAAGCAAATAGGGCATTTAACGTTAAAAATACTAAGTGATTCTATATTTCAACACAAAAAGATCGCCCAGTAAAATGAAAAAATTACACTCACAATAAACCTACATCAACAAAATATTATTAATTATAAAGAGATCAGTGTTTTTAACGAATTTACTTTAAAATCGTTCTTAATTTATTTCAAGAAATTTACAATAGCTGTAATATTTATACCCAGTTGTACTGAACGTAGTCATGTAGAATACGGGTCGTTAATATAAACTTAGAATAAATTTTGTAATTTAAGAGATTTACAGTTGTTAGGGAGAAATAATATTTGGTCATATAATAGGTATTTTTTAATCATTATAACACAATAGGGAACTAAACCAACAGACAGAATATTGTCCTTAGATGTAAACGTTTACAAAGAGACCAAGAGAAAGGATACACAAGGACAACCGACAATAACACATGCTTCTCACATCGAGGTACGGAAACAGAAAGGAAAGACGGCATCACCGGTCGAGGCGACCCACCGATTGAACAGACCTTAAGTTTATTTAGAAAACCTTCACATGTACAAACATTCCATAGATACTTAACGAATACGTCATACGTTGAATAGGAAACCCCAACACTATCTAATACTGAATAGACATACCATTGCTAGAATTATATTGGTTTGGATGGGCAGCGTTTCTGATGTCGTGGAGGAGTCGAGGCGCTGGATTGCGGCCGTATTGTCGCCTTCTGAAATGCACAAATGTCAGTGAGTTTATTTGCAAGCACTTTCAGCTGTAGAAATACACAAATGTCAGTGAGTTTATTTGCAAGCACGTTAAGCTGTAGAAATGCACAAGTGTCAGTGAGTTTATTTGCAAGCACATTAAGCTGTAGAAATGCACAAATGTCAGTGAGTTTATTTGCAAGCACATTAAGCTGTAGAAATGCACAAATGTCAGTGAGTTTATTTGCAAGCACATTAAGCTGTAGAAATGCACAACTGTCAGTGAGTTTATTTGCAAGCACATTAAGCTGTAGAAATGCACAAATGTCAGTGAATTTATTTGCAAGCACATTAAGCTGTAGAAATGCTCAAATGTCAGTGAGTTTATTTGCAAGCACATTAAGCTCTAGAAATGCACAAATGTCAGTGAGTTTATTTGCAAGCACATTAAGCTGTAGAAATGCACAATGTCAGTGAGTTTATTTGCAAGCACATTAAGCTGTAGAAATGCACAAATGTCAGTGAGTATATCTGCAAGCACATTAAGCTGTAGAAATGCACAAATGTCAGTGAGTTTTTTTGCAAGCACATTAAGCTGTAGAAATGCACGAATGTCAGTGAGTTTATTTGCAAGCACATTAAGCTGTAGAAATGCACAAATGTCAGTGAGTTTATTTGAAAGCACATTAAGCTGTAGAAATGCACGAATGTCAGTGAGTTTGTTTGCAAGCACATTACGTTGTAGAAATGCACAAATGTCAGTGAGTTTATTTGCAAGCACATTAAGAGGTAGAAATGCACAAATGTCAGTGAGTTTATTTGCAAGCACATTAAGCTGTAGAAATGTACAAATGTCAGTGAGTTTATTTGCAAGCATATTAAGCTGTAGAAATGCACAAATGTCAATGAGTTTATTTGCAAGCACATTAAGCTGTAGAAATGCACAAATGTCAGTGAGTTTATTTGCAAGCACATTAAGCTGTAGAAATGCACAAATGTCAGTGAGTTTATTTGCAAGCACATTAAGCTGTAGAAATGCACAAATGTCAGTGAGTTTATTTGCAAGCACATTAAGCTGTAGAAATGCACGAATGTCAGTGAGTTTATTTGCAAGCACATTAAGCTGTAGAAATGCACGAAAGTCAGTGAGTTTATTTGCAAGCACATTAAGCTGTAGAAATGCACGAATGTCAGTGAGTTTATTTGCAAGCACATTAAGCTGTAGAAATGCACAAATGTCAGTGAGTTTATGTGCAAGCACATTAAGCTGTAGAAATGCACGAATGTCAGTGAGTTTATTTGCAAGCACATTAAGCTGTAGAAATGCACGAATGTCAGTGAGTTTATTTGCAAGCACATTAAGCTGTAGAAATGCACGAATGTCAGTGAGTTTATTTGCAAGCACATTAAGCTGTAGAAATGCACAAATGTCAGTGAGTTTATTTACAAGCACATTCAGTTGTAGAAATGCAAATCTCGTGATTAGTTAATAGATCAAAACTATTCATTTGTTTCAAAGAATTGAATAGAAATTGTTTTCAAAGCATCATGAGTGGTTATGTTTTATTTCTTTGCAAATTATGTTTTATTTCTGTTATAAAGTATTATAGTGGGCAACGCCATAGCAACGCTTGAGGATAAGTAACTACCGCCAGGCACGACTAGAATGAGATCAAATCGATTGTAAACTGTTGAAATTTATATTCAAAGTAACACGTATATTAGAAAATTCGTTTATTTGATTTTTACATATGTTATTATCTAAAAATGAATATTTTCATTTATTACCAGAGAAATGTACTAGAGGAATTATTATAATAATAGGTAATAATGTGTTTCTTGTTCCTATAAAATTCTACGTTTCTGCTAGACTGTATTTAATGTTTTGTGTGTCACATTCATTTGCCATTCTTATTATTTTCATATTCAATTTGGTTGGCGCGTTTCGGAGAAGCTACATCATCAGAATAACCTATGGCCGTATCACGAAACATTAAAGTGATAATGTTAGCATTGGTGGATAACTGTGACACACAAAACCGGAATGTTTTGAGTGTCACTACCACCAACTGTGTAACTACCATGTAACTGTGACACTATTACCAAAATGTTGCCACGCTCGTGGACCATTTAAAGTACCGGATATTCAATGAACTACCTCAAACCTGTTAGGATTATCTTTAACAAATACATACATTTAACTTTCATCACAAAAAGAATTTATTATTAAAAGGTTTTAAAACAAATTAATAAAAAATATTTTCTATGTAAACACACTACACTACAAATATATATTAATACGCAAACAATATGTACACGGGTAAATTGAACACAATAAATTTAAACAACAAAACAACATTAAGAAACGAATACTTACCTGATAAAACCAAACATAAAATAACTGCAATACATTGTCACGATGTATGTAAATACTTAAATCGATCATAAACCTTAATAATATCAGATACAATAAAGCATCGATTATCCGATCTTCGGATAACCGAGTTCCGCTTTAACCGAAGTAGTACAAATATGTGTACATACAGTAGCTCTGATCTTGGAGCAACTACATGAAAAGACGTTTTAATTTTATTTATATATTTTTCATTTTGTACGCAGTTTTTTCATTTACTAATGCTGCGGTTTTTTCACATCTTTTACCACGTTTTCATTCATATCACCAGTTTACCATAAGATTTCCTATAATATTTTGACAAGTTCGTGTAATCCGTTGGACGTTACGTCGGATAATCGAGACTCGACCTTACTACGATGTTTTTACCCACAGCCTCTGAGATATATATTTTAAGAGAGTCAAACATTGTGATAAAACAAACCAAGTTTTTTTAGTTACAGATATTGTCGGATATTTAAAGTCGCTATATGTAGTTACCTTTGGAAACGAAGACGTATATCGTGTCAGGCTCGGTGTTGGGCGCCCCGCACGTGTAGTTGCCCGTGTCTCCTCGCGTCACCTGGTTCACCACAAGGCGACTGTGGGTCTTGGGTCCGGGCTCGGTGTTCACTATGACGCCCCCTCTTCCTGTGTCGTAGTTGATCATCCTGTCGTTGTGGTACCAGTACACGTACTGCGGTGGTATCGGGCTCTGGGAAAAGTAGAATCTGTCAGTAATAACATAAACATATCGCATTGTCACAATGACGCGTTTCAGAAATCCTCCATCATCAGAACTTTCCATGAGCTGTTCATTATCCGTTTCACCAGGTTGGCTTTATTAGCAAGGGCTTGACTAGAAAATGGCAATTCCCGGAAGGAACAGTTCATAGAACGTTCTGATGATGGAGGTTCTCCGAGACGCGACAACAAACATCAATTTGTTAGCGTTAGGAATTGCACATAACTATATAACATGCAAATATAACTACACAACTCATCAGAAACCCAGAGTGTAACCACAGTTTGCAATGTTATATTTAACATTACGTTTGTGAAAACCAATATCCTATCACTGAGCTAGAAGACAAACGGTAGTGTACTATTAAGTTGTCACGTACTGTATTTGCAATACTTATGTAGGGTGCATCGAGATATTTTATTCTTTAAATGACGAAATTGCCTAAAACATAGGACGTTTTAGAGTAAAATCGATGACTTCAACTCAAGTAAATATGTTAGTGACGCCGTGTATAGATGAGTCAACGCTAAAATAAGTGGGGCAATATGAATGGGTCAACACTAAAACAAGTGGGGAAACATGGATGGGTCAACCGTACAATATTTGCTATCAATGTGGATGGAACAAACGAATAATAATTGGGACAATATGGATGGGTCAACCGTAAAATAATTCTAACAATATGGATGGGTCAACCGTACAATAAGTGGGGCAATGTGGATGGGTCAAACGTACAATAATTGGGACAATATGGATAGGTCAAAAGTAAAATAGGAGGGGAAACATGGATGGGTCAACCGTACAATAAGTGGAGCAATGTGGATGGGTCAAACGTACAATAATAGGGACAATATGGATGGGTCAACCGTATAATAATTGGGTCGATATGGATAGGTCAACGGTAAAATAAGTGAGGAAACATGGATGGGTCAACCGTACAATAAATGGAGCAATGTGGACGGGACTAACGTACAATATGTGGGGTAAAATGGATGGGTCAACACTAAAATAAGTGGGACCGCATGTATGGGTCAACCCTAAAATAAGTGGGGCAACATGGATGGGTCAGCCCTAAAATACGTGGAGCAACGTGGATAGGTCAACCCTAAAATAAATGAGGCGATATGGATGGGTCAACCCTAAAATAAGTGGGGTAATATGACTTGTAGTAACCAAATAGTCGCGATATCTAGGAAACTAGTTGTACTTGCGAGTTTCTTTCAAGGTCTTACGGGAGGGCTTATGTCTATCTAGGACCAAGTCCCGAGTCAGACGGTACGACCACAAGGTAATGCCAACCGAGAGTTGATAAAGGTCCGATTGCACTACTTGGACCGAACTAATTGGAGATCTCGAGGTACAACCTGGCTATTTGGAAGTTTATACTGAGCCCGAGTAGTTCTGGAACTGCGGTGGAAGTCCCAGTGCCTGGTTGGAGTTCGTTTCGTCCCAGGGGCAGCCCGGTCACCAGTACAGGCTTGCATACTGGTAATCAGCTGTTAGAAGCGAACGAGGAGTTAATTCCCAGTTGTACAGAGAAGACGGGTTCTTCACACGCCTATTCATTGCTCTGTTGCCTTGTATTTATTTTCACTCTTGTATATCTCACTCAACACAGTTTGACGAATATTTAGTTACTTTTATGACCATAGAATCAATTAATTTAAAACAAGCTAAATGTTTAACTATTTACATTAGGCTATCGCATGTAATATTGCAATGAAGCATTAATATTTAGGCTACAAGAACGTTCACTACGAGTTGAAATGGCGATATTAACTCACATTCTCTATAATGCAGACGAGACTAATGCTGCTGCCCTCGCCGATGTGGTATTCTCCGCTTCCGAGAATAAACGCTGACGGGACCACAACGTGCAGGTTGAAGTAATGCGAGATCGTACCTTCTCCAGTCCCAACCTTGTGGACAATACATTTAGATGTACAAATACGCAAACGTTCATATTATTTGAAAACAAATTTTAATAAATTTCAAATTAATTTATATTTTTTTCAATGAAGAAACAATCAATTTAAAGAAATTACTACAGATTTTTAAAATATTTTATTTTATATATTCTCTTATACAATTATTTGTATTATATATATATATATATATATATATATATATATATATATATATATATATATATATATATATATAAGATGTGATTTTAGGTTTAAGGTAAGAAGAACATATTACTATCATTTACGAAGGGTGATAGAATTGGTAAACTGGTTATATATAATTATTAAGGGGAGTACCTACTAACATTGAAGGACATTCGGACATTGTACCATTAGAAGAAACATCTTGTCAATATTATACTATATTACATTGCAATAATTATTATAATAAACACTTTCTTAGTCATTTTAAATATTTTGAAACATATTTTTCCAATGATTCACTGCTACATAACTTCCTCTCCATACCTGACACTCGTATTGACCACTGTCCCTTTTCTGGACGAATTTGATTTGCAGGTCCCAGTCTTCCGTCTTGTCTGTGTGCACCACCTGGAACCTCTCGTCGTTCGTGTACGTCAGCACGCCGGACGTGAGGATATGCCAGTCCCTCTTCCTGACCCAAGACACCTGAACATAAAGCACACATAAGTAGATCCTACTTCCTGCCTCTTCAAAGCGCACGAAAGCACTGTTTGTAGCTAGAAAGAATGATTAATAACTATGATAACATATCTAAATGAGTTTCACTTTAAGAAATGTTATGTCTATTGAATATTTTAAAATTATTTTCTTTCTATAAAAACTATTTTGGCTAACAAAATTATGCCTGAAGATGCAGAAAGTACTCGTGAGTACGAAAAAATAACACGGCGGTTGAGGCTAAAGAATCTAAGCGACGATTGATGCCAAGGAACCTAAGCGATGGTTGAGGCTAGGGAATCTAGGCGACGGATGAGGCTAAGCAATCTAAGTGATGGATGATGCTAAGGAATCTAAGCGACGGTTGAGGCTAAGCAATCCAAGCGAGGCTAAGGAATCTAATCGACGGTTGATGATAACAAAACTAAGCGATGGTTGAGGGTGAGGAATCTAAACGGCGGTTGAGGCTAAGGGCTCTAAGTGACGGTTGAAGCTAAGGAATCTACGCGACGGTTGAGGCTAAACAATCTAAGCGACGGTTGATGCTAAGAAATCAAGTGATGGTTGATGCTAAGAAATCTAAGTGATCGTTGAGCCGGTTATCACTAGTAATGTAGAGCCATTACAACTATAAGAGGAAGCCATGAACCAACACTTACCGTGCGTTCACCGAGGTTCCTCACACGACAGTGCAAGAAAGCGGTTCCTCCAAGCTGGGCCGATACATTAGTCACCATGCTATGGTCAAACACAGGGTTATGCCCTTCGGCAAATATGCGTGGGTTTCCTAGGCTATTCGGTGATTTTGTGGTCTTGTCGCTTAATAATCCGTCAGGGTTTAGTTTAGAGAGTTCTGAAAAAAGCAATTAAAATTCTTGAGTGTTGAATAATGTTTAGGAAACTAATTAGTAAAATAAAAAACAATAACCTATCCTGGTATGAGATAACGAAATATTATCATTACATCATATTTCATAATTTGTTCGGTTTATTTGCGTACAAACCTTTCGCAAATAATTTAAAAAATAATCTTTCTACAAATTATCTAACAATATAACTCTATTATTACAATTAATAACACACATAATAATTTTATGTAGAATAATTGTGCCAAGTGATGCAGAATGCTATAACTCAAGCAGTTACAGACATGAAATATTGCTGATTGAGTTAGAAAGTTCAGTTATATTGTTTAGATTGGTGGTTGTAGTAGCCTTCTCATACAGTGGACCAGTTCCGGGCCACCGCATGCATGTCCTTGTTGCGCTAGTGCTACTACACAATGACGTCACGAGAACACGTGCAAGTTACGATATTTGAATTTGATATAGGTTCTTGAAAATTACTAGACGCGTTTGGATTGGTGTAAAAATACATAGCATGCTTTCATTAAGTTTAAATAATTGTAAGAGAGCTTATGGAAACATAAATTCATAAATTTATAAACTTATGACAATATTCAATAATAACAATCTAACTTAGCAATGTACAATAAAGATACATAGCCTGCATGTTAAATTAGCTGTGCTACAACATAACCTATAACATAAACAGCTGTGTAATGACATCATATTATCACTTAATTTAAGCTAAAACAGTTGTATACCAAAGTTCAAAGGATTTTACAAAAAAAAAAAATAATAATAATGGATAAGGTAATAGATTGAAAACTAAAATTGATAGAGACTGGTATTAACAAACATGACTTTTAAAATATTTTGTAAATACAGTGAAATACTTAGAAATACAAAAAGAATTTATGCAGGTTTGTCCATAATGTCAGATGAAATCCATTACTTGCAACACGAATCCAGACAATATAAATAGATAAATAAGGCGACAGTTATATTAAACAGATTTATTGCAATAACAGTTATATAACAGTGGTAAAACTTCCCCCTTTGGTCGCTTTGCCGCTGGATGGGTATAACAATGATAATAAAATAATTTGCGAGTGTGGGGGTGGTTTTTTACACGCCAGTCAAGTTTTGAAAACGTTTTTTTAGCGTTTAATTTTCGTCAGTGTATTTATTGGTTTATTGGAAACTAGTTCGCTGTTTGCTATAATATCGCTAAGTAAGCATTACCAACTAGAAGTGAATGGTCGAAGTCCTCGTACTTGGAGATATCGAAAGACTCGTTGTACGACCAGACGCCGTTGAGGTCCTGCACGAACTTGTCCTGCACACTCTTCCCAGTCGTGAGGTTAGCCTGGGATATGGGCAACGTATCTGTAAACATGAAAATGCAATCGTTACATCTCCCAATCGTCATTGTGAACCTGAACAATAATTTGAAAAAAAAAGATTTCAAAACTCCTAATTGTAGCTTTAAGGCAGTGTTTCTCGGCCGGGAGGGACGAAGACCCCTAGGGGTTGCTAAGGGGTTTGTGGGATGAGAAAGTGTAATGGCTGATGTGCATGAGTAATTTGAGCTCACGTTTGAAGTTCTCACGTTCCTTCGAGGTCACACAGGTTTCATGACAGAGACTGGCTGCAACGTTTTTAATTATCTGACCCTTTTCAACAATCAATCAGATTAATCTGAGCCTCCAGATAAGTTCAATGACGATCTCTAGAGTATCAGAGAAGATGGAATGTATGATGAATTAGATTGAATTTTGGAGGTTTTTTATACATCAGGGCCAGACAGAAGTATTTCTTGTTGTGTCGTTGTTCTTGTGTTGTTGACGATGTCGTGTTGTTGCTTATGATGTTTTGTGTTGATGATGCTGTGTTGTTGTTGATAATGATGTTTTTTTTGTTATTGTTGATGTTGTGTTGTTGTTTATGTTGTTTTTGTGTTGTTGCTGTTTAGGTTATTGTTGATGATGTTGTGTTGTGTTGTGGCTTATGATGTTTTTGTGTTGTTGTTGATGATGTTGTGTTGTTTATGTTGTTTTTGTGTTGTTTTTGTTTATGTTATTATTGTGTTGTTGTTGTGGATAATGATGTTTTGCTGTTGTTATTGTTGATTTTGATGATGTTGGTTGTTGTTTTTAATGTTATTGTTGTTGTTGTTGTATTGTTGCTGTTGATAATGATGTTTTGTTGTTGTTATTGTTGATGATGATGATGTTGTGTTGTTGTTTATGTTGTTGTTGTTGATATTGATATTATGTTGTTGTTTTTCAGGGCGCCTTTTTAAAAGAGAATAAATGCCAACTTTCTAGTGATGGTAAACTGCAAATATCTAATCATTTTAAGGGAATAAAATCATTGTTTGTGAGAAACTATCTACAGCTTGATGACGCTATTCACTGGCTTCTAAATAATTTTGCTGAAAAAATGTTCAATCAGAATAGCTAGATATTGCCCAAACAGAAAGTCTGATTGAAATGCCTACCGTCAGTACTCAGCAATTACCTTTTTAATCGATCCCATTAATCTGTAAGTAATTATGCGAACACATTTCCATTTTTCAATATTATTTCCATGTTTTGATAACTTTGGTATATAAGTAACAAAACTAATGGACAAGTAGAATTTAAAAACTTGTATTCCTGTTAAAATTGTAACGCGATGTTAAAATGTAATCACGAAAAAAAGCATCAATAATAGGGCTGCATATTAATTTGTCTTTATTTTTGCTCCAAATTTCATTAGCCTAGAATCTAAATCAGGGGTACAATGTATGAAAATAATTCGGAAAGGGGTCGCAGTTGCAATGGGTGTCTAAGTTGTGTATCTTCCTAACTGTTTACAAATGTAGACTGGAGCAACCTCGCCACTAGGAGGTAGTTTTTGGGTGCAAATTGTTCGTAGGCTCCGCATACAAATACGTTTCAACGCCTTCACACAAGAACCACAAAAGGACTACTAAACAGATGCATTGCAACTTCCTGCATTGGAACTTGTCTACAACACAAGGTACCCTACTCTCGCCTTACTAACATCAAATACAAAGGGACAAATCTGTCTTTAACATTTAGAAAAATAACAATACTCCAATAATAATATATATTGAAATACATTTTTCAGCCTTTTCAACAATACAATAATTTTCTTTGTTGATTCGTTTCGGAACGACTTCATTTTCAAAACTTAAATACTACTTAAAGCGTATCATTTGAGTTTTAAAAATGGAGTCATTGCAAAACGCGTCCACAAAGGAAAATATTATAATGTTAAGAAAGGCAGAAAAATATACTAGAGTATAATTAGGGTGATTCATATAAAAATCATGGTTTTGATTTTGTATTTATTTTAAGAAGAAAAATACAAGTAACGTGTTATAGCGCTTTACATGTACAGAATATTTGGGAGATTATTTGGTCGTTAAAGGTTGTGTCGAAAATGTCCTCCGCCCGCCTCTAGGCACGGCTGTACACATCCCTTCATTCTTTTGGCAGTTTGCTGGAGCGTTACGTTATCACTACTATTCATTTACCGTGTAATATTGTACAACTGGTCATAGAGAATTCGAAGGCTTGTAGTGTAGACTCTGCCCTTAGATAACCCCACAGGAAGAAGTCTGGTGTAGTCAGGTCGGGTGATCTT
This sequence comes from Prosapia bicincta, assembly GCA_036971475.1. Taxonomy (NCBI): domain Eukaryota; kingdom Metazoa; phylum Arthropoda; class Insecta; order Hemiptera; family Cercopidae; genus Prosapia; species Prosapia bicincta. The sequence goes on from JBAIZL010000004.1 coordinate 10,746,116, forward strand.
GGCGGCCACGAATTCATAGACTCACGTGACGTATGACAAGTTGCACTGTCCTGTTGAAAGTACCCTACCTCGTCTGTGAACCATGCAATGGACAGTATGCCAGGATGCAGCGTCATCAGTTGACAAATGCGCGACGAGCAAACAAAACTCCACGGCCTCATGCACCATTTGTTACGCAAATGAAACCTTTCCGGGCATTACTATTCAAATAATGGGCTCATGAAAATCATGAGTTTTATATGAATCACCATGTACAACTATTCCTAACAGTGAAGATAAATGTATTAAGAATGATGGAGATAAAATTACATTAGGGCTACACATATCTGTAGGAGAACTAAATTCTAAAAATAAACAAGTTTTATTTTTAATTTTGGATAAAAGCAACTATTTTCCAACAATAGATATTATTAAATGTATGGAAACAATTATTGTTGAGATACTGGAATAGAAAACACTAAATTCATAGAGTATATTATAAAGGCTTGTATTCGCAAGAGTTATACCTGATCCGGACAGCCTTAAAGCTGTCACTATGTTTAGCAGCTTCAAACATAAGATAAGCTCAGTGGTGAAGAAACTTCGACGTTGCATCCTGCAACAGAATAACATGCGTACAACTACACACACTTCAATAGAAAAGGTAAAATGCGCTTAGAAAGATAAAAATGAATAATATTCATACGAATATCATTAATACAATTATTTCGACTTTCACAAATAATGGTGAAAAATATTTTGAGGATAGTAAAAATGACATAATAATAACGTTACGATATCACAACAAAAAACGTGTATATATATATATATATATATATATATATATATATATATATATATATATATATATATATATATCAACATAGGTTATTCAAATACAAGAATATTTATTAATTTATATTCAAAGATTTTCGTTGATAAACAGTACCAACATCACCAGGAATAAATAATATAATAATGCAAGATATATCTTACATAATATTATTACATCAAACATAAACATCATCATAACATAAACACATCTTACACAGTAACAAAATGATATCTTGCATTATTTTATTATTCATTCCTGATGATGTTGGTACTGTTTAACAACGAAAATCTTTGAATATAAATTATTAAATATTCTTGTATTTGAATAACCTATGTTGTTTTAGATTATTACACAAGAAAACATTATATATATATATATATATATATATATATATATATATATATATATATATATATATATATATATATATATATATATATATATATATATATATATATATATATATATATATATATATATATATATATAACAAACGAAATACAAATGCATGAATAATTTATTTAATATATTTTGTTATATATATATATATATATATATAATACTAAAATATTATTAAAAAAATAAACTCTGCTTACAAAACAACAATTAAGAGATTACGAAAATGAGATAAAATATTTTAAAATCAAAACAATGAGCTGCTTGCAGTTTAATAACATAAAACAAGAGCCACAAAGCAGTAATTAAAAGAGAATAAAATTACGAAATAACCCCCAAAAAATTAAACAGGCGTCAAAATAAATAAACAAATACCTAAAACTGAACATAAAGTTTATACATCTGGGAATAATTTAGACGAACTAAACATTGTTTTATATAATAAACATTAAAATAAATAATGTTTCGATCCTAAACATGTAGACGATTGTTTCCATAGAAACCCTTACATGTAATATCCCCATTCTAAAAGAGAATAATCCTGACACACCAATAATTACTTTTACAAGAGATTTACTGTCGAATAAAATATCAAAAATGGTTCTGTCAATATTAAAACAAAACATAAATTTGATAAAAAACTAAATCTTTACCTTCATGGAAAAGTTAAAACAAATAATATCTGCTAATACAAAATAAATATAGTTTGCTACACAAAACATCATACATTGTATCTCTAGAGGAAACAAATGATGAATAATTTAAAACTTTATGTGTAAAACAAGAAAGAAATGCAAGTAATAATAAATACACAAAAACCTCTTAACCACAAACCTTCTTTATTTTACCCTTATGCACATTTCAGTTACCAAGTAACCATCCTCAGAGGGATAACTTACAAAGATTGATATAACATATAGTTTTTGTATGTTATCCTACTGAGGATGGTTACTTGGTAACTGAAATGTAAATAAGGGTAAAATAAAGTTTGTGGTTAAGAGGTTTTTGTGTATTTATTATTAAATGCAACCACAGTATATTCCTAATAAATAGTAATACAAGTAATATTAAATACTCGAAAATATTTTAATACAAATAATACAAAATTGATAATAAAACAATATAGTTTATTAGATAATATATATGGCATTAAATTATACAAACCAAAACGAGGTCTGGTTTTGGTTCACTCATGTTATGAATTATTATAAACAAATCTGCAAGTTTCGATTTTAATTTCAAAGGTCGTTGAAATGCGTATGCAATAAGGATCGTTTTCCTACGGTTACGATCGCACATTTTCAATAATAAGCAATGAAAAACAGGTGCAATTTTAGAAGTGAAGAATAGTATTTGTAAAGCATATTCACATAAAGCGTATATAGAAGTACAAGTAAATAAAAAACTAAAGTTTTTACAAATGGAATTTAATAAAAGCTAAACAGATTCAAACATATTTGAAAGACTTGGAAAAGCTAATAAAACTGTAATTCATTTATTCGTACAGTAAGGACGTGTCGGGATTATATTACCGCTTGCATAGAAAACTTTCCATTCAAATGAATAACGGAACATAATTAAATGAAATTTAACAAGTAAACATTCAGGCGAAACCTATGAAAGTTATTGAGAAAAAAACATCAAGGTTAATTGAGGATTAAATACATGTCTCGCTTCTAAAACATATTATGAAAGAGAAACAAGAAATGACGGCACAACGAACATCTAAACACCAGATATATACAAATAAAAAAATATTATAATAACCACCATGTATATTTGAAACAAAAATAATAATAACTACTTGGATCATAAAAATCATTTTACAGTAAATTAGTATTTGACGTTTACCACATGAAACCAAAACGCAACAGTACTGTGTACATTGTAGTCACTATGTAGTCTATGCTGTGTAGAACCTGGGTGTTGAGCATCAGCATTGTGCAATCATATTCAAGGTCAGGGATCTGGGATTTTACAAGGAAAGTTCTTGATAACAGGACGTTGATAGCTCGAATGTTCTCTATGTGGTGGCTTATTGCCGTGTGTGTGTGTGCGTTTGTGTGTGTGTGTGTGTGTGTGGGTGGGTGGGTGGGTGTGGGTGCGTGTGTGTGGGTGGGTGGGTGTGGGTGTGTGAATGTGTGTATGGGAGGGAGGGTGTATGGGTGTGTGTGTGTGTGTGTGGGTGGGTGGGTGGGTGTGGGTGCGTGTGTGTGGGTGGGTGGGTGTGGGTGTGTGAATGTGTGTATGGGAGGGAGGGTGTATGGGTGTGTGTGTGTGAGAGAGAGAGAAAGAGGTGTGTGCATGTGTGTTTGTGTGTGTATGCCTGTGTTTGTGGCGTGCGTGTGTGTGTGTGTGTGTGTAAGAGAGAGAGAGAAAGAGGTGTGAGCATGTGTGTTTGTTTGTGTGTGGATGTGTGTGTGTGTGTGGTGTGTAAGAGAGAGAGAGAGAGAGAAAGAGATGTATGCATGTGTGTTTGTGTGTGTGTGTGTGTGTGTGTTTGTGTGTGTGTGTGTGTGTGTAAGAGAGATAGAAAGAGGTGTGTGCATGTGTGTGTGTGTGTGTGTGTGTGTGTGTGTGTGTGTGTGTTGATTGGTTTGTGTGTGTGTGTGTGTGTTGATTGGTTTGTGTGTGTGTGTGTGTGTGTTTGTGTGTGTGTGTGTGTGTGTGTGTGTGTGTAAGAGAGATAGAAAGAGGTGTGTGCATGTGTGTGTGTGTGTGTTGATTGGTTTGTGTGTGTGTGTGTGTGTTGATTGGTTTGTGTGTGTGTGTGTGTGTATGTTTGTGTGTGCGCGCGTGTGTGTGTAAGGACTTACAGACATTTTCTCTTACTTTCCCATATCTGTTTCCTTTAATTATTCTTTTCGCTTTTCTCTTACTATCGATATCAGGACCACATTATCTGTCCACGAATGTCACCAGGATCGGCTGTGTTATTTCACTATTTCATCCGCAAGGTCTGCTCCCTATTGCATGACGGTACGTTTACAATTCTTTCTGTATATCCATTTTAATTGGATAGTTTTTTAACATTTCATCGATATCATCACTTATCTCTATAACGTAATTTTCCACTTCGAACTCTATAATGCCCTGATGCTTGGTAAATTTGTTTCCATCTTTAAAACGTATCCATATCCTTCAAGAAGTAGAGATACAAGCAACACACACGTACTTGCAGGAGCCAATGTATCATTTCACACAATAACTGTTTACGTTGTATAAGGAGGTATTACAAATAACGTAGAAATATTCTTAATAAATAAAAAAGTAAAAATACAATATTCATACCTTTTACCTTTAATTCGAAGTCCCATAAAGGTCTGAACACATTATTTTCTCTTCGATAGTTTTGTAATTTCATACCACCTATTTGTATAGAACGGCGCATTCATCATGTGTTTGGAAATGGTAGTTTCCTGAAAGTTTTAAAACAATGAGTGTGTACTACATAAATAATTTACTTAATGTATTGCTAAATTAATACCTTCAAAACCCAAAGAGTTTATGTAAAGTTAGTAGAATAAAAACTGTTAAAGTTTTAAAGTGTTAGAATAAGTAAATATGTAGCTTTTGTGGTAACGGAATACTTGTTCATGAATACCCAACGTGAGTATGAGGATCGGAAATTTATTTTGGGTTGAGTAATAACTGTATTGGGTGAAAAGTGGGAGTAACCGTGATATAACTTGGGCTTTCAAATAAATAATTTAATGAAGGCAACGTTTTACATGTTAAACTCTACCTTAAATTTTAGAAACTTAAACTTTTTCATTTGTTACGAAGGGTTTTATATATATATAATATGTATTTTTGTGTACTAATAAAAATATAAGAGAAATACAAATGCAAGAATAATTTATTGAATCACACTATTTAAATTTTTGGTGTATGATTCAATATATTATTATTTCTCTTATATATATATATATATATATATATATATATATATATATATATATATATATATATATATATATATATAGAATATCAAATGTGTTTTCCTGTTAGAATATTTTTAAGATTAAATAATATACACTAATACAGGAATATTTAATTTATTGAATAATATACTCAAAGCTTTTCGTTGGTTGACATTACCAACATCCTCAGGAATCACAAGACATATATATATATATGTCACAGACATAGCGTGACTATACGCCTACATGATATGAGTGGTGAAGCAATCCTTTATGGATCCCACCTAGGTGTTATATCACAAACACTGTGCCTAGATCCAAGAGTGGGGTAGGCAGCTACCTAGTCTCCCTCCCACTCTAATAGAAGAACTCCCCAACTTCGCATTTCAAATCTCTTTCTATGGCTCGAGACTTATACGATTTTACATTGAGGTAATATTCTTAACCATTGTGACCCGCATATCTCGGCATTAGTATTTACACAATATATTGTATTAAACTGAAACGAAAATTCGCTTCATTTTCATGCAAATAACAGAAAGAAATGTTACGTTACGGTGTTGTTCGCACGATATTGATGAGTTCAGTAACTAACTATTTAGTTTTCGAAATGATTTTTCTGTCGAATTAATCAGTTTTCTAATGAATGAATCACCTGTGTTTAAACAAATGCCCTGTTCAGTAAATAAAGCAATAAATTACATTTCCGAGACACCTTTACTATGACGTCACAGCAGCAAACTATTATTCTATGACTACAGTTTATTTAGTTAATGACGTAATAGGTAATATATAAATAAAAATATAACATAAGCACAACGCATTAAATTATACTCATAGTAGAATGTTATTATAGGTGAATATATATTTTTTTAAAATTGTTTTTATTATTTAAAATATTACTTACAAAATAAATAATAACATATGTATCTAATCTAGCAAAGCGGTTTATGTAAATCTACTAAAATATGATCTACATATGACGCAAACGTTTATATAATTTTTAACAGGATCTAATTTGTTTACCACATTCAATGGCTGCCAATAAATATTTTTTTTTGAACAGTTTACCTGTTTATCCAATACTCGGACCTTTTATCTAGCATACGCCATGACCAGTACATCATTCGTTGCCGAATCTTTAAATCTCATTGTAAGGGGAGCTGCAAGGAAATAATTTCCTTATTATGCAAACGCGAATCCGTCGGAGACTTTAACACTATACTCGCTTTTAATATAATCTCTTCTTCACTCTGATAACAGGCTTGTGTGAATGAAAGCAATTGGCCGCGACATTATCCAGTAAGAATATCAGCCCCGAATGCCTAATCTGCATACGGGATAGCGGTCTAATGACTTTGCCAGCGTTCTGCAGTCCCATCACGTCCACCTAACCATGCACAATAAATCACTGTCTGGACACCGCTTTGCTAAAATCTGAATAGAAATATGTGCGTTGTTAAACCGAGCTGGCTGTAATAGCGGCCTCGTTTAGTTCATGCCACAAGTATCTATTTTACTTCACTCAAGTGCTTACCATTTACTTCAGTCATATATTTTACGGACAGCCAGCTTTTACGTAATTCGTATTTGAATATTAAGGAAAAATTGTTTTAACATTTTGTCTCGAGGCGGTCGTCTAAAATAATGTTATCAAGGATTTTTATTCATAACTTTGAGTAGGCTAAGAGATACCAACAGATCCAAGTAGGTTAATGGTAAGAAAACACAGAAGTAATCCTCCTCGCCAGATATCAGCACCTACTTAACTCACTTACTTCAGCGTTACTACTTTACTTAATTAGGCGAAATGGGTTAAAGCAAGGATGAAATAACACCATCCTTGTTAATCACTTTAGTCAGATTCGTTTTACAGATCCCTTACAGTTCAATCAGTCATTTTAGTAGAGCTTCAAGTTGTTTAAGTGAAGTGTCTTATAAAACACGTAATATATAATTGAGTCAATTCCTTAATTTATTTTAGTTACGTTTTATTAAATAATTACAATTAGGTAATTACTTTTTATTACTATAAATTAAATAACATTACGTTAAAAAAAGCTGTTCTACCACAATAACTATAATATAAATTCAGCTGTTATATGAAATCATATGTTATTTAGGGCTAAATGGGACGAAATAATTATATTACATACATTGCCCATTTTGTAGATAGTTTTTCTCATATATAAAACTAAAATAGTTAAAAGATTTAATATAACAACTTATTGTGTGAATAAACTGTATTAACATCAAGTATCATAAACTACAAAATTTAATAAAAATTATTTGTACTTGAGTGGATGAATAAAAAGTATTTTTTTAACGATTGAACATTTGTACAAGATATGATTTAAGGAGACTGTAAACTAATAGGAGGAATTGAGTAATATATAATTTTGGAATCGGTTGATTGCCATCGCAACATTTTCATCCCTCTAGTTTACAACTAAACCTACCAGAACCCAAGATTTCAAAAATGTACATGTACTTGAGTAAATAAATGAAACATATTTGGTTGATCATTTGCACAATATTATATATATATATATATATATATATATATATATATATATATATATATATATATATATATATATATATATATTATTGTATATATTAATTATTGTAATTTTCATTCCTGATGATGTTGGTACTGTTTACCAACGAAAAGCTTTGAATATAAATTAATAAATATTCTTGTATTTGAATACCCTTTCTTGTTTTAAAATATATATACATATATATATATATATATATATATATATATATATATATATATATATATATATATATATAGAGAGAGAGAGAGAGAGAGAGAGAGAGAGAGAGAGAGAGAGAGAGAGAGAGGGAGGGAGGGAGAGTGTGAGGTAATAGCAGGAATATAATAACATAGTGGGCTGAATACAAAACCTACCTTATCTTATAAATAATATTCGAGCTGGCTTGTGAGTGAAAGTTATAATTAAAGAATAAAATTATGGTACAACTCACAAATATACAATTTTTTATTTCAAACGCGTTTCAACGACTAATTTGTCGTCATCCTCAGTGAAAATACACAAATGAAATTAACTAAAAAAAAATATATATATATGTATTATATACATTTATATATATATATATATATATATATATATATATATATATATATATATAATATATAAAAAATATATTTTTAGTTAATTTCATTTGTGTATTTTCACTGAGGATGACGACAAATTAGTCATTGAAACGAGTTTGAAATAAAAAATTGTATATTTGTGAGTTGTACCATATTTTTATTCTTTAATTACTACCTTATCTTGTTGACCGAAGCCAATCAGGTGTAAGTGATGGAACAGATTTTAAAATATGTTTTTAAAAAGTATTATATATAAATAGTTTTATTTTTCATATCGATAGTAACAAATTTTTTTGCCGAATGTATTGATTAAATTTCTTCTAAAAAAATTATCCACTCGATTATCTTATTAATGTTGTTTTGTAATTAAGCGCAACCAATGTTTATCTGTGAATTCATAGGAATTTAAAAAATAAAACAGAAGGAGATACATTATTTACGCGTTAAAAGTAATAATACTTATAGTAAGCGGCAAAATAATTGGTAAGTTTGTGTGGTAATTAATTGGTAATAATTGTTCTTTAGAATCACGTGATCAGACTCTTGACTCAGATTGAATATGTTTCTATTTCAGACATTTTAAATAGGTCTAAACTTCGTACTTTTGTAAGTGTCGTTGTAATCTAGCTTCTTTTAGATTGAAGTCTACTTGGAAAGTAATTGTTGAGTGACGTACAATTGTTTTCATTCTTAGTAGCCCTCTTGATTTAGTGAAAACGCAGATCACGTATGCAGTGGAAGATGTGGATTTAGTGGCAAAACATCGAATTCCTGGACACATCTGGATCGAAGTACTGGAGCTAATGTTAGGAATGCCTAGGGAACTGTGACGTAGGCAGCTCAAGTTTAACTGCTTCAGAATAATATTGTTTTAGGTTTAACAACGATTGTTAGGTCGAACCATCAACATTTGTTAATAAGTGTGAAGTGAACATTATCTAAATGGTCAAGTACTTTTGTTGTCAATTGTCAACAAAAAAGATTTACTTGGTTGTAACTCTCAAGAAAGTGTCTATTTTTAAATTGTTTGTAAAAAACATTTTCGTAAATATTTTATTTTTCAATTCCTTCTATTAGTTCACACTCTCCCTATATATAGCCTGTTAAAATGTTTAGTCGTTAATAATATTTTTTAATAATCCACTCAAGTTCAAATACATGTTTTAAAACTCGTAGAGGATGACACTTAATGGTAATACAGTTTTTTCAAATAATAATTCAATAATTAAGTTTGAACAGTTAATTTTAATTTTATATAGGAGAAAAATGTTTTACAAAAAGGGCTATGAGTGCAATATAGTTGTTTCGTCTTATTTGGCCTAAAATAAGTAACAACATATGGTTTCATGAAACAGCTGATTTTATATGTGGTTATGTGGTAGAACAGCTGTTTCAAAGGATATGTTAGTTTATTATTAATAATTGTAATTATTTAATAAAGAGTAACTAAAATATTTTTTTGTTGAACTAAGTATGAATTGATTTTAAAAAATATTTTTACATTACTTGTTTCTATAATTATGTCTATGTTTCAGAAGAAAAAGTTGTAAAATGTAAGTAAAATATTCAACCGGCTATAGTTGTCATAGACCTTCAGATGTTACACTTCCCAGACGCCTCTAATATATAGAGCCCCGTAATTAAATGCAATTTTCATTTAACTTGTAGGACAAGGCTGAGCAAACTCTCCGATTCTAAAGTCCGATTATTCAACAGGCAATTTTATTTCTTGCTTACTTGAAAAAGCACGATACACTGATTTCTTTGTAAACATTGTTGATCTTAGAAACTTAAATCGCTTTCCATAACGACATCTCGTCCACAATTCTATTTCTTGGTAATTGTGAAATTATTTTTGGTTCTAAACAAATTGATTCTTTCAATAAAGTTATTTGTATGTTCTATTTTAGATTCTGTTATCGATAAAAACAATTCACTGTCAATTTGTTTTAATAAACAATTTTAGATATAAATATATATAAGAAAACGTTTTTGTGTTTTCTGTCAGAGTTTTTCTATTCCTGTATAGGTTTTATGGCTTTTTACTCAAATTATATAAAAATTCCAATTGTTCTTGATTAATGCTTTTGTTTATTTTGAGTTTCTTTGTCAGATAATTTTATTTCTAAGTTTCCCATTATATTTTGGCTTTAACCTATTTTCAATTTGCCGTACGTTTCTCCTAATAGCAGTATTTCTTTATTATCAAGTATTTCATTGCATCGCCAATACCATCTCCAAGGTTGAATGTTAGTTAGGGCCTCATTGCTTCTATTTCTGTTACATTCCTTGTATCTCTCTATTCTAATTACCATTACGTCTTCTACCGTTTATTGTTCTCGGTAATTTCTTTTTGTACAATTTTCGTTACTTCTGTTTTGCCTCTGTATTTCATTTATTTTATAGATTTGTTGATTAATTTGTTTTAATTTTTCTCTCGCCGTTGCACGTTTGTTGCTAATATGATAGTACTTCTTCTACTCACAAATATATATTCAGTAAATTAGGAATAAATAAATAAGATTACTTACAACACTTGTACAAGAAGGGGAAGCAACGAGTTACAAATATTACGAACAAGTAACCATGGTGCTACATTGCAAAAGGAACTTCTACAAAGCCATGCAACATCAGGATCAAATTTCCCCAAACTTAAATTGCAATCCTTAAACGACAGTTGCAAGTTTTGTTGAGTTGTGAATCGTCGTTCCTTTGGAACTTTTAATGAAACTTTTTCGTATTGTTGGGAGTGAAGTTTAATTAATTACAGTTCTGTTCACGCCGGACCAAGTGAAAAAGACCGTTAAACATTCGCTTTGCATAATTTATTGCGCCAGAAAATATAAACACACGATAAATTGCAGTGTCGGTAAGGCAATGTCATGGTGACGGGGTTCGAGATATACTTTAATGTCGGTGGCAATGTGTAATTAATTCTAATAAACACAGTGCAATGTGCAATGCAATTAAGTTATTCTAATTATTACTTTTATCACATAGGTGATATTTACAAAAAGAGAAGCATTTGTTACTTATATTATTTTACAAATAAAAACAAGTAATATGAAAAAAATATCTCAAGTAAATTCCTACTGAGGTTAACATTTTAAGTTACCCTAGAACACTATCTATGATACGGTGTGGTAACCATGGCAACAATTTAAGTTGAGCTGTGAATGTTTCGACGACAACCAGATGGAGGTGGAAAATTCATATGCATGTTTAAGAAATATGTATCTAGTTATTGGAAAGTGCCAAGGCGCGGTAGACTTCGAACATAAACATTCTCAGTTCGAATCCGGCTGGATTCCACAAATTTTATAATTTATACATTCCATTATTGTTTGCAAAAAATGTAATAACACCAATTGTCATTAACTGGAGGTATAATAAATAAATTTGAACTTAACTGGATGAATACAAACTTATTTTATTGACAGTTTGTACAAGATATATATCAGGAGAGTGGTGAATTAATAGAAGGAATTTATTAAAGTAATAATTAAACAAACATATTTGCGAATACTATTAATTTTATGTGTATAAGAAAAATATAAGAATAATATGTCTATAAAAAAGGTCTTTACCAGTATAAGCCAATTCTTTAACATTTTAAAAATTATTGAATTTTTGTTTGAAAATATCACTCAGAAAAGAAAACAACTCAATAAATACTCATCACATGACCTATAGGGTATAAGGATAATTGATAATTTGTAGGCATTATATAATGCAATAATGCATATATAGGCAATAATGCAATAAAACATATTGTGCGTATTGGATAACGTTGACTGCTGCATATATAATCTTACAACGTATTAGTTAAACTTGAGAACCTATTTTTGAAATCAGTATCGATATATTTAATTCCGTAAGAGAGTCGGTCCCCATGAAAGTTCCCGAGCAAGGAACAAGATAAGATATCTTAAATAGATGCATTTTAAACAATCAGATATGTATAAAATTACTTGGGCTAGGCCCCACAGGCTTTGATGGATCCAATGATTTGGATGGTGATTAATAAATGCACCAGATGTATATAACATCAGCTGATGTGAATTTTATTGTTTATTTATGTATTTCATTGAAATGTTTAAATAGTTGTAATAGAGGGAGACTGTGTAAAATTATTTGCGAATGGTGTGCAGTAGAAATAATGACAATATTATATGTGCCTCTCGAGACATTAAGATTCAAATTTAAAACCGAGGCACTCAAGCGAAAATAAACGATGATGAAAATAGTTACACAAAAACATTGTTTACAAAGACATACTATTGTGAGTTTAGCATTGATCACTTTAAATCACATTGTTAAACTTTAAACTATAAAAACGTTTTCAACTGTAAGCATTTCGTAACAAGTAGGCCTAGCATAGAAACAAAATTGAAGTCAAAACCTGCTCAAATCAACAAATAAAAATGTTATTTGAGTTTCTTTTTATTTTAAAATTACAATTAAGATAAATATGTATATACATAAATAAGACTAGCAATATTAAGTATCAAAATAGAAAACAAATTTCCTTGCAATATTTCATTTTCCTTTCTGTGTATGGTGTTATTAGCTTTCTCTTTTTGTCGCTTTCATTGTGTTGTAGTTTCGTTTCCCATTCTTCGTGTGTAAAGCAAAGTTCGGTCAAGTTAAATTACTTGTTAGTTTTATTCTTTTCAGTCATTTTTAATCCTAGAGTATTTTTATGTATGATATTTTGTGGTAACTTCGACAAAACTTTAAGGTTGTGCAATGAAGGCCTTTCATATAGGACTTTGAGAAGTTCATTTCTAGTTTTGGAAAGTTGGCTCAGTGCCATAAAGCGCTATGCTTCGAACATGAAAATACTCGTTTCGAATCCTACCTAGACCGCCAATTTTGTATAATTTAATTATTGAATAAATATTTAGAGAAATTGTATTAACATCAATTGTCATCAATAACAGGTTGAAAAAAATATATATTTGAACTTGACTGGACGAATAAAAACGTATTTTATTAACGATTGAAAATTTGTACAAGATGTATATCAGGAGAGTGTGAACTAATAGAAGGAATTTAATAAATAAGAAGAAATAATTGCTGCTACGACGTCTTAGTTTTTAAATGCATTATTTCAAATACTGTGATGCCTGATCAAAGAGCACAAGAACATGAAAGAGAAGCCTGTGATTTTATCTGTGTAATAATTTTACTCCAATTGAATTTAAGGTTACATATATATATATTGTTAAATTAACGAAATTGGGGTGAAACTTATGATGTTGTATGACTACTTCATTATTTTTATCTTTGTTCATTTTTAATATATCTAGTTTTTTGGTTAGAGTGTTCATTTTTCTTTGTCTATATTTAAACAAAAAGATATTAATTTTATTAAATTTTTCATCCCATTTTGTTTTATCCATAAAAAATGCTAGTTTTAAATGTAATTTATAAATTTCAAAAGTTATTTCATTTTGCTTCTTATATACAAATTTGATTTCATTTCTAATCCACAGAATTTCTGCTTGTTTACATGTTTTTTGTGCTACATTACTTTTATTTTTAATATTAATTCGTGCATATTTAGGAACAATATTATTAATAATACATTGTTTATTAAAAAATATATTACAATTAGTTTTCATTAATTGAATTTTACGTTTCTGATATAAATTTAAATCTTTTGTTAAAGATTTTTAATCCTTTACTTAATTATTTTATTAGACAAACAAAAAAGAAATTAAAAGAAAGATACAAAGAACATTTAAACGCTTATATCAAACCAACCCTATACAAATCAAATTTAGCTACGCATTGTATTAATAATGGACACGAGTTTCGGGAAATAGAAAATATGAAATTAATAAAAGAATTAAATAAAGGATTAAAAATGAATATATTTGAAACATTGGAAATTTATAAGCATAAAGTTAAAGAGAAAAAATAATTGATAAACAAATTCAAGTAAGATCAAGGCACCAAACTATTTATAAGGTCATTAATGTTATAGAAAAAAAATTACATAAAGTGCAATACTTATAAACATATGGTCGTTTGTAGCACATATGATTTAATTTTGTAAAAATGTTTTATTAGATAATTATTTTCCTGAAGATGCTGGTACTATTTTATCGGCGAAAAGCTTTGAATAAATATATTCATTAAAAGTATTCTTGTTTTTGAAATATATTTAATTTATTAACTATATTACAAGAAAACATATCACCATATTTAATATATATATATATATATATATATATATATATATATATATATATATATATATATATATATATATATTAAATATATATATTACATGAAGGGCTGGAGCTCAGACTTTATAAGCAGTCACTTTGTATTTCAACGAATATGACAAACTATATTAGCCAATCAATATGGTCGGCACATAGTAGCCCAGCAGTTCCCTATGTGAATGTGTACATGCGTCCTTTATACACTGACGATAAAGGACGACAAATTTTCCTCCCAGTAGAAGGGTCTGGTTGACTCTAGCAACTTTCACTTGGAAAGCGAGCCTTTCCAAGTCCAAATTACAGTCCCAAACTTGCATCGTAAATTTAGTTCATATATATTCGTATCAATGTAATAAACTCTGCCAACATTGTGCGTAATTTTGAGTTTAAAATATTTGAACTCCAAATGAACAAAAGATTTTCTTTACTGCTTTAAAAAAAGTAATATAAACTAGGTTTTCTTTAAAAGTCTATTCCTGTTAAGGTGAACAAAGAAAAATTCTATTTTAGTTACTTTTTATGAAATAATTGCAATTGATATAAATAAAATAACATAGCCTATTCATTAAAACAGCTGTTATAGCACATAAGTTGTAACATAAAATCAGCTGTTTTATGTTATGACTTGTTTTTAGTAAAATGGGACGAAATATTTATATTGCATACCCTGCTCCTTTTGTAAAATGTTTTCCCCATATAAAACTAAGATTGTTCCATTAAATTATGTAATGAATTATTATTTGAAAGAAATGTATTAACATAAAGTATCATCCACTACATGCTTTAAAAAAATGTATTTGAACTTTATTGGGTGAATAAAGGCAAAACTTTGGTTGGACCATTGGACAAACTACAGACAAGCCACGGCCCGACTGAAGACTCAAATAACCCCACAGGATTCCTATGAAACGGTGGCCTTAAAGTATGGAATAGCCTTAGAGAAGCCAGCACTGCTTACAGATTGCCGCGAATTTTTCCACAATTTACCAAAAGCTAATTGCAGATTGAAGAACCACAGTCAACCGAAATCAGCATCTCTGGGCAAGCAGCCCTGCATAAAGTCAATGAAGAGTACCCACAACCAGAATGATTACATATATACACGGATGGGTCATCAATACCGGAAACAGGTGCAACCGGAGCTGCCTACTACAATCGCAATTTTGAGGGATACCTAGCAGTGGGAGATCCCCAGACCAAATACGATGGAGACATAGCTGCAGTACAAGCAGCAGCAGTTGAACTAAGCAAAATAGCCCCTATTCCGGCAGTTTTCTTCGTCGACTCACAAGCGGCTATCCGAAATTTATCGCGCAATACAGATACAGACTGCAAAATAAAAATGGAAACAAGAAAAGTCCTGGAACACCTGGCAAATAAAAGTTGGCATATAACTTCACAATGTTAGCATCTGTGGAAATGACAGGGCAGACTTTCTGGCCAAAAAAGGCACATCCATGGCACAACCCATTTGTATACCCTCGTTGCAAAGCATGGAAGCCCTCATCAATGCAACTATCGACCGGGCCAGCAAACTGCACCTCACACAGCAATCAGCAGGAAGAAAATGGGAAAACCTAGTCAGCACAGGACCCATCCACCACAGACTTCCACGAGCTGTAGGTGTTGCCAAGTTCAGAATGCAAACCTGGCCGCCCATCTACATCGCATCGGTGTGCTTCCAACACCGGAATGCCCTCTCTGTGGACACGATACGATGGATGCGGACCATCTGATGAAATGCAATGCACTCTACGATTCCGGAGATGATGATGACCCACTGGTTCGACTATACTGATCACCGCGTCACCAAATGACTCAACAGCCAAAGGTGGGCGTTGGCTAGTAAGTTATTGGATGAATAAAGAATATTTTATTAATGACTGAATAGGTTACATAATTAAAGAGTGAGATCTAATAGAAGGTGGATGGAAATGTCCGATTGTAAACCAAATTGTTATTATTAATCATGTTTACACTCTGAGAGATTATTGTTAAATAAAAGCGGTTGACTTGCGAGTCAGGTACAACAATTTATTTATACATTATTTGAAGACTATAACAATCCCATTAAACTTGAGGATTTTTGACAATTTGAATACTATCTGCCTTCGAGTAAAAATATATATGATTGAAGAAGAAGCAGATGAAATGAATCCAAAGATCATCTGCGATTGGTGATTTTTTGAAACCCAAAGGAAAAGTACTTCGGGTAAATTATATGGAAGGTAATTCTTGTAAATATTTTAAAAGAGGCTTTCACCAACAAAACCCTTTATGGACTCTCCACTGTTATAAGTTACAACTTAATGTGAATATAAAAAAGTCAACTTTCTGTTTGACTATATTTTAAATGCTCACAGAAAACATTTTTTATATTTTCATTATATATAGGGCTCATTCTAAAAATCTAAGACGAAACCTTGGATTAGTAACTGGCAAAAGTGAGTGTTTTACCTAATCATATGTGAAAACAAATATAGTAAACATACACTTCATGGCCGGATTATATGAACGCGGGTGAACTTGCATGTATTTGCTCGTAGAAACTATGAGCAAATGTGAAACCGTAATGTTACTATTTTTAAACTAGATACTTTAAAAACATTCCAAACGTTTACCCGCGAAAGTCTAAACTATATTTTTATTTTTTAAATTCCTTCTATTAGTTCACACTCTCCTTATATATATATATATATATATATATATATATATATATATATATATATATATATATTAATAAGCACCAATTTCCAAATATAGAAAATATGAAACTTATAAAAGAAATTAATAAGGGATTAAGAATGAATATATATGAAGCATTCGAAATATATAAACAAAATAATAATAACAAATTAATAAGAGAACAAATACAAATACATTCTAAGTTTGAAACTATATTCAATGTCTATAATGTTACAGCAACAAAATAAATTTGGCAATTTGTATAAATTTAGCAACAATTCTATTTCTAATTTAACATATGTTTTAGGCCTATAGCGTACATTATTGTAATTTTCATTCCTGATGATGTTGATACTGTTTACCAACGTAAATCTTTGAATATAAATTAATAAATATTTTTGTATTTGAATAACCTATGTTGTTTTAAAATATATATATATATATATATATATATATGTATATAACTTGTAAAAATTTTTAATCGGTAATAAAATACGCTTATATTTATCCAATCAAGTTCAAATACATTTCTTTTACCCTATAGTGAGTGACAATTATTGTTAATACAGTTTTTTCAAATATTGGTTCAATAATTAAGCTATAATAATTTAGACGTCTAGGTCGGATTCGAACTGAAAATCTTCATGTTTCGAGTCCAGTATTTTGGCCCTGAGCCAACTTTCCCATTGTTAAAAATGTATTTGTTAAAGATGTAGACCCCTATATGAGTTTTTGTTTTGCCGCTATCTGGTTGACGTCGAAACCTCCAATGTACAACCCCAAATAGTTGCCATGGCAAATCAATTGATACACAATATCGTAAATAATTCGCTAGGAATAAAAATGAATGAAATAATAAAATAAACAGTCCAACTCTATTAACTGTAACAAACGTTTCTTCACAAAAGGACGATGCGAAGTTAAAGAGAAATAAAACAACTACACAATGCAGGCGCAGAAAAAAAACGCGCGTAAATAGTAACAAACAAAAAATAATATTCCAACACCATACATAGAAAGGGAAATGAAAAGTTGAAGGAAATTCGCATCATATTTTCCACTTAACATTGTTTTTCTGAGTAAAATAAAAATTTTCTAAGATAAATTAGGAAGGAATTGACTTAGAATATAAACATTTTATGTTACATGTTTAGTAGATAAAACTAAATCTGCTAAACCTTTCAATATACATTTTATACTTTAATAGATTTCGCAAAGGTCACTTGAAAGAAATTAATAATTTTTACATATATTTGTACCTAAGTTATGTTGAATACCATCAATTCTAATTCAGAACTATTTTCACATACGTGTATATATATATATATATATATATATATATATATATATATATATATATATATACAGACTCCAGTGGGCGTAAAATTCAAAGGAATTTAGTAAAAAAACATATAATGTACTAATAGATAGTATAGACAGCAAAAAAAAACAAAAAACTTTAGTATAGCATAGAAAGCCGGTACAAACTTGTTGAGGAAAAAACTCATTATATCTTTTTTTAAACAAAAACATATTACATGACAAAACGGCTAAAGATTAAGTTTATTAATGAATTTTATCATTTTGCTGATTGGTTACAATACACATTGATTAACATGTAGAACATAAAATTCTAACAAATTTAAATCATGATTAAATATACTGTACGTTGCGTTTAAAATTTCATTTGCCGCATTTAAAAAAAATGGTTTGTCTTTGCATTTATAATTAACGAAAACCCTTATTTTAGATATGTATTATAGCGGCGCCGGGCACCGCGCACGCTGTAATCATGATCCGGAGATTACCGACGCTCCACTGTATACATATATATATATATATATATATATATATATATATATATATATATATATATATATATATATATATATATATATATATATATACGTTTTCTTGTTTAATAATTTAAAACAACATAGGTTATTCAAATAAAAGGAAAATTTAACTATTTATATTCAAAGCTCTTCGTTGGTAAACAGTGTCAACATCATCAGCAAATATAAATTAATCAATATTCTTGTATTTGAATAACCTATGTTGTTTAAAAATATATATACATATATATATATATATATATATATATATATATATATATATAAAATATGGTGATATGTTTTCTTGTAATATAGTTAATAAAATAAAAATATTTCAAAAACAAGAATACTTTTAATGAATATATTTATTCAAAGCTTTTCGCCGATTCAATAGTATCAGCATCTTCAGGAAAATAATTATCTAATAAAACATTTTTACAAAATTAAATCATATGTACTAAGTCGGATTCGTAGAGTATCTTCATGTTCTGAGTCCAGTATTTTAGCACTGAGCTAACTTTCGCATTGTTAAAAATGCATTTGTTAAAGATTTATTTAAAGAAATATTTTTAATTGATTATATATATATATATATATATATATATATATATACGAGTATATAGGCCTATATATAAGTAAATTGTTAAAAAACCACCCACTATGTTATATCACATTACTATAAATCTATATTAAAATATATTTCTAAATATTTAGTTGGATAGATGTCATAAAAAAGAATTATAAATAAACTTAGATCATTTAAAACGCACCCAAAATATTAAAACATTAGTTATTACACACAAAAGATAATAACATCCAATAAATATAACCCTATATGAAGGAAGCTACCTGACAAAATAAGACACTATTTTAAATTCCAACATAATAATGGAACATTTAAAACTTGATAGAAACTGACCGAAATTTAAGCTTAATAAGCTAACTTCACAACACAGTCAGCTCTGTACGAATTCATGAAGCCAATGGCGCATAATATTATATCACATTATTGTAAGAATATGATGAAATGCTGCTAGAAATCATCCAGTTAAGCAAGGTTTTGTAATAAAGGAAAACAACTAACCTAAGCAACAAAGTAAAGTGGCGAAAAGGGAAATATAGGCAACGTTCTTGTATCGCGGCACGGAACAATAAGGCAGACTTTCTGTTTTACAAACGTAAAAACATTCACTTTTGTTCCCATTAAAATCCAATCGTTGTTGGTTAGATTGACGTGAGGTTAAATTTCTTTTTAATTGAGATTTCAACTTTTTTAATTTTCCGGCGTCAGCACGATTTTTTATTATTATTTACAATTGGATAACATAATTGTTGTCCGCAGAATTGATGAAGTCAGGTTATTGAAACGCGTCATCCTATGTTACCTAAGCTATTTTCTCGTTCCATCCTTACAAGATAATATTATTCTAACTGTATTATAATTTTTGCGGTAATTTTTGTATCAATTTATTCTTACAGAAGTAAATTTTACTTAACAGATAAGGTTCTAATATTTGACGACTCTTGTCGGGACTATTTATGGTTCCCGACACTTTAATTAGCTTTTCCTTGTTTAGAATATTAACCTTGAGAACCATAGGGGAGGTGCAGCTTTTCATTGTTCAGAATTAAACGAGGATTACTATGTGCCCTGTGATTCCTCTTCAAGAATGAATGCTGAATTGATGGCCTTAAATGCTGCTTTAGTTTTTAGCAATATTATGGATGCACAGAACATCTGCATTCTCACCGATTCCAGGTCGGCCCTTCAAGTACAGCACACTACAGACTACCATTTTCGAATATGTAAAATAACTAAACTGTTAAAAAGCTTAGAACAGAAAAATATTGTATTTCAAGTGGATCCCTAGTCGTTGTTGTGTTCCTGGAAATGAAGAAGCTGACAGATCTGCCAAGGAGTCTTGCAACTTGTTTCCATCTCCTGAAAGTTGTTACTCCTTAACTAATTGCAAAGAGGCAGTTGATAGAGAATCTCACATCTGTTGGAGTAAGAAATGGAGAGAATGCAATACTGGGCGCGAATATTATTCATTACAAGAACAACCTAATGATCCAAAGATCTTCAAGTCATTATCACGTTCAGTGGCATCTTTTGCGGCACGAGCTCGTAAGGGACACATTGTCACCAATAAATATTTGAAAAGGTTCCATATTACTAACGACTCGACCTGTGGAGTGTGCAAGCAAGAAGAGGAAACATTAGAGCACATACTTTTGAAATGTCCTGTAACATCAGCAACAAGGAGTTTCTTGATAAAACATCTAGGACGGGACATTACCCTGGACAGAATCTTGAAAGAGAGTTGTTTCTGGCCACTGGCAGAGTGTGTGTATAGGAGACATCGAGGCCAACCTTGGAAGCTCGTAATAAGAAGTAAGTAAGAATACTAACCTCTGTTTATCATACCTAGGGTTGCAAGCTAAATGCTAATAAATATACTGTACTTTAATATGCTATATAGTTATAATAGGAGCCAATACATTATTAAAATAATAATATAAAACATAATGGTTTTAGAGCTACGTGTATTCGAAAATAAGTAAAATACTTTAATATTGTTCTGATAGTTACAAGTCAAAACAAACGAATAAATCGAATAAAAACCTAGTAAACTTGTTCAAACCATGTTTATGTGAAGTTTGTCAATACGTTGTACTATTGCTAAAATAAGGTCAGTTGAATAAAGTGTTAGAAAAACTTGGAACAATTCTTCAAACAGCTTATCTAGAACTGTTACACAAGAGGTTTGGTGTCAGCTACAATATTGTATACATGTTTCTGAAAGCCATATGTTTTTACCTGTCACATTTAATGTCTAATGTCAATTCTGAAAAGTTATTGTGTTCATCGATATAATTAAGGTTTAGGAAAACGTAGGCGTATAGGTTGTTTTACCCTGATATTTAAATGTGTAGCCAAATTTTATTTTAGCTAAACATTTTTGTCAATAGATTTAAAACCTATTTAATAAAAGAAAATTCTGTACTTGTAATTGTATATTTTTTTTAGACATTAGGAGAAGTTTTTTAAATATTTGCAAAGTTTATAAATAACGTTTCATAAATCATCCTATTAAACAGACATTGGGCTGTGGTGGGTTCAAAGGATTGTTTCCCCGACAAACCAGTACCAATAGGTAATTAACAGAAAATTAGGTCTTTATATATAGTCCAAGGATTTTTCTAGAGCCGGTATATTCTGTGCGGCCCGCCATTATATTTTTCTAATTTGAAAAGATAGTTATTTAATAAAATTATACAAAATTGGATCCGTGTATCAGTCAGTTGAAGTCATCTAACTACCTTAAAATTCACCATTTTGCATCTAATTTTAAAAACCTTTCCCTCGAGGAACGTTGAAGCAAAACAGTATTAACATAAAATAAATATGCAACAATAAATATGTAATAATAAAGAAAAATATAACAATAGAAAACAAAAACATAAATAACATAACAACGTACAATAAAGCTAAAACAATATAAATAACACATCATGTAGGAAATAAATAAGCTAACAATAATAAAACTCTAAACATAAACTGACATGAATACTATAATAAATATATATTAAATTTTCCGGTTACAAAGTTACCATCCTCAGAGACATGACAATACCTACTCAGAAGCATACAGAATAAAAATACTTGTGATTAAAGGTTTGTTGTGTGTATTATTTATTGGTAATAAACCACAGTAAATGATTCCAAGTAATTATTGATAAATAAGTATGTACTCAAAAAGCCGGGAATATACAGGCGAGTATACAGCCGAGTATAAACCACAAACTGCAATAATCCTGAAGCTAAGTTTCCTACTCTATGCTTTAATGAACTTAAAAGTTAAACTTAATGATTTATCAAAGATAAAGTTAAGGTGACGCCTCTTTTCCCCCGGTGGATACAGGCCACTTCGGGCAAGCGTCGCGACGCTGCCCACGCGATGGGATAATTTGCTTGTATTAAGACTTCATTATCTCCTTTCTAATGGTAAGCAATTCTTGATGACCCGGACAAAGAGCGGCCCTGAGCCAGTGACATTATAATAAAGCTTTTATATCCCCTTGCTACTAGACTTTATGTCCCTAAGTATGCAACGTTCTTCTACCCCTTATTTACTCTTCACACAGTTACAACAATTTTACAAACTTTATCAAGTGTTCGAATATTTCAATTAACTATTGCAAATAAGCAAACCCTTTCCCAAATAGCATTTTACTTACCTTTAGTTAGTTTTAAAAACATTCCTAGAATTATATAATGTTTAACTTCAATTTTGTCGAACCACTAAAATATTATTTCAAGCACCAGGGGTTAGAGTAATATTTTATAAATCTTTAAAGTAAATTATGATTTTACATTGGTGTTTGTTAAAACTGTAATCTTCAAGATTGAAAAATCTTAACAATGTTATTTGTCTAGAATTTTACAAATAGCATCATAATTCGTTTTCATACCCAATATTTTGTGACATTAAATTTAAAAAAAAAAACAATTTGTTTGAATTTTGTAATGTTTACTTCTTCTGAATGCATTTAATGTTAGTTATATTCAAAATGGGTTAATCAATCTATAGGGTCACACTTAATGTTATTATAGCAACATATTTTATATGTGAAAATGTAAATAATTTTAATAAATTGTATCGGCGTTAACATATATTTTTATATTAAAAATAAAAACAAAACGGACAGTGTGTGTGTATGTATATATATATATATATATATATATATATATATATATATATACTCATACATATATATGACTGCAAAGTTATAGTCAAAATTTATTTATAAAACTTAAATTTGAAATAATTATTTATATATAAAACTGAATGTATTTTCTATTGATACTCTTATTGTATTACATTTTAAAATATGGGAATATTTACAGTTATGCTATATCTTACAAAACTAGAAACCTTATAAATATTATTATCACTTGTTTTGGGTTAACAAAATATCCATCTTATCCCTCAGTATTGTATTTATAAATCTAACTATTATATTTATTTTAACCTAGCCTACATTGTTTTTGTAAAATTAAATGCGAAAAGATTCGTGATAAATTAAATCAAGGTTGCCTAATAATAAAAATATAACAAAATATTTATAACAATCATAACTATGGAAAGTATAAGCTTAAAATATTTTAAATCACTGCAGATTTGCTTTTATAAAATACAAATATGTTTTAGAACCAATGAAAGTTATTGAATAAGTTTGTAAGATTTACAACTTGAAATTAATAAATGTTTGTGTGGTAATATTAAGCAAACGGTATGGAATTGTTAATCTCAGCTAACTCGTGAGTATATTCCTTACATTCCATAAACAGATTCATTGAATATAGTAGACCTATATTTGTAAAGCGAAAAAACCAATAGAATAATTCCATAAACAGATTCATTGAATATAGTAGGCTTATATTTGTAAAACGAAACAACTAATAGAATATCACTAACAATAAAATGTACCGGCTAATTAAAAGGTTTTTGCACAAATTGTTAATGAAATAAGCTTTAATTACCTGCTGGCCTTACGTGAAAAGTTGGCTAATTACTTCCACAAACGAGACACATCACAAAATTATGCTCTAATAAACTTTACATTTCAAGTATTTTATTCACTCAACACTTTTTGCAAATAGAATAAGGACAAAAGTTATTTTTACTAAAAGGTAATTCCCAATAAATATTGTAATTACTTTAAAAACTCACAAATAGATATTATACGAAAATAATACAGTGATAAATTTAAATTTAACAATTAAATCTCGGCATTAGGTTAGTTTTGCTGCTACACTTCAACGGGACCACTGCGTTCTGAATTTGATAAGAGCGCAACTTCTACTGCGCAGGTTTGGTTTAATGTTCGACTGAAACGCATTCTAGCGGCCAATATTGCACTTTCAAGATGCAGTATTTAGTTTCCAGTGAACTATTGATATTGGCTAGTGAAAAGAATTTGTTTTTATAGCAACCTCATTTAACTAACAAATTATGCAGTTTATTAAATTCTATTTTCCTATAAAATCCTCTCGGAGATTAAGCTATTTGAAATGATTTCTTTTAGAGGACTTTATTAAATTTGATAAAGTTTCTAGTTAATAAAATTATGAAAAATAAGATAAGTCGTTTACAATTTTACTCAAATAATTGACAAACAATATAGAGGACTTGACATTACACTTTAAAGATCTTAGATATTTCTATGACACAAACATTTTAAAATCGAAAATTTTGAATTTAAGATTGTAAAATTTTCTTGTTTTGTAAATGCAAAATTATTTTTCAAACGGGCAAACAAAACATTTTGACTTCTCTTACTGAAATAAAAGATACTTCATTTTTTATTTGGCCTGTATTTTTGCTTTAATAATAAAGAACTCATATTTTGAAACTCTAATTAACTCCATGCAGGCCAAGTCATTCCTACCTCCTTAATAACTCCATGTAGGTCAAGTCATTACTAACTCCATGCAGGCCAAGTCATTCCTACCTCCTTAATAACTCCATGTAGGTCAAGTCATTACTAACTCCATGCAGGCCAAGTCGTTCCTACCTCCTTAATAACTCCATGTAGGTCAAGTCATAACTAACTCCATGCAGGCCAAGTCGTTCCTACCTCCTTAATAACTCCATGTAGGTCAAGTCATTACTAACTCCATGCAGGTCAAGTCGTTCCTACCTCCTTAATAACTCCATGTAGGTCAAGTCATTACTAACTCCATGCAGGCCAAGTCGTTCCTACCTCCTTAATAACTACATGTAGGTCAAGTCATTACTAACTCCATGCAGGTCAAGTCGTTCCTACCTCCTTAATAACTCCATGTAGGTTAAGTCATTACTAACTCCATGCAGGCCAAGTCGTTCCTACCTCCTTAATAACTCCATGTAGGTCAAGTCATTACTAACTCCATGCAGGGCAAATCTATCGTATTGTCGTGTACACCCACAGACAGTTCCTCCCCTCGTATTTTCGCAAAAATCCACAGACAGTATTGTCGCGTAAAATTAGAATTATATAACCTGGCTTGACTTATAAAAAGCACGCCGCGAATGTCTAACATCTCCTTAAACAATAATAACAATACGACCAATCATATTTCCCCAGACACAATAAAACTTTACTTCTAAGAAATGAGTAAAACGTATGTTGTATTTATGTAATATCTGGCTAAATGTGAATAAAATAAGTTATTTTATCGGAACGCAATATCTTGTAATCTTTTTACCGTAAAACCAGCGTTACAACATAGTTTCGCAAATTTCATGAACAAAATCATATTTATTTATTAAATGTTGAAGTTAAAATATGTTTATATACGTATTTAGACAAATAAAAATTAATATATGAATGTTGTACAGTATATATTTTACGATAAACGAAGATTATTTTTTTATAAATAAACTGTATTAAACCCTTTCTGAGGGTAGCTCACAGAACTAGTGGCTGCAGCACTATTTTAAGAAGTACAGACATTATCTCTTGTGATTACGTCTTGTGGTTATATTTATATTAAAGTAATTTTAAACTCCTATTTTGTAATTGTATTTGGTTAGTTGTTGGTTAGTTTATCTGTCCTAAATGCTTGTAGGCGTTTTAGATCTTGTAGGTCTACATTTGTCAGGATTTCTTTTTCGTTTATCTTTATTTTTTCAAGGGAATATAACTTTATTGTTCTAGTTCATTATCCATTTACTAGTGATTGTTCATGTTCTACAGTGCAATCATTAACCAAACGTTGCAGAACCTACAAACCACAACTATGCATAGCTTACACTCCATCAAACACACACATTCAGGACAAACTAAAGAAATATAATAAACACACGACATACTAACAGTAAGAAGTTCAGAAATATTCCATATTACACGCATGTCATGTCTTTGTACTCAAGATTTGATTACATTAAAATTCATAAACAATTTTTCAGATCTCCGTAACCCTTCGAATCACCTAATGCAGTTTAACCCCTCCATCCTATAATAATAACCCATTTCTGTCCTAATAACCAAGAGGTCCTATCCTAATAACCCTGCCCTCTCCTACTTAAGAGGCCCAATCCTAAAAACCTAAATGGTCCTAAGATCTAAGAGAGTTTATAGTTAGGATAGCCCTAACCTGATCTATTAACAAAGAAGGCCTATCCTAATAGCCTTAACCTGACCAAATAAACAAAAAGGTATTATCCTAATAACGAAGAAGTCCTATCCTAATAACCCTGCCCTCTCCTACTTAAGAGGCCTAATCCTAAAAACCTAAATGGTCCTAAGATCTAAGAGAGTTTATAGTTAGGATAGCCCTAACCTGATCTATTAACAAAGAAGTCCAATCCTAATAACCCTGCCCTCTCCTACTTAAGAGGCCCAATCCTAAAAACCTAAATGGTCCTAAGATCTAAGAGAGTTTATAGTTAGGATAGCCCTAACCTGATCTATTAACAAAGAAGGCCTATCCTAATAGCCTTAACCTGACCAAATAAACAAAAAGGTATTATCCTAATAACGAAGAAGTCCTATCCTAATAACCCTGCCCTCTCCTACTTAAGAGGCCTAATCCTAAAAACCTAAATGGTCCTAAGATCTAAGAGAGTTTATAGTTAGGATAGCCCTAACCTGATCTATTAACAAAGAAGTCCAATCCTAATAACCCTGCCCTCTCCTACTTAAGAGGCCCAATCCTAAAAACCTAAATGGTCCTAAGATCTAAGAGAGTTTATAGTTAGGATAGCCCTAACCTGATCTATTAACAAAGAAGGCCTATCCTAATAGCCTTAACCTGACCAAATAAACAAAAAGGTATTATCCTAATAACGAAGAAGTCCTATCCTAATAACCCTGCCCTCTCCTACTTAAGAGGCCTAATCCTAAAAACCTAAATGGTCCTAAGTTCTAAGAGAGTTTATAGTTAGGATAGCCCTAACCTGATCTATTAACAAAGAAGGCCTATCCTAAGAGCCTTAACCTGACCAAATAAACAAAAAGGTATTATCCTAATAACGAAGAAGTCCTATCCTAATAACCCTGCCCTCTCCTACTTAATAGGCCCAATCCTAAAAACCTAAATGGTCCTAAGATCTAAGAGAGTTTATAGTTAGGATAGCCCTAACCTGATCTATTAACAAAGAAGGCCTATCCTAAGAGCCTTAACCTGACCAAATAAACAAAAAGGTCTTATCCTAATAACGAAGAAGTCCTATCCTAATAACCCTGCCCTCTCCTACTTAAGAGGCCCAATCCTAAAAACCTAAATGGTCCTAAGATCTAAGAGAGTTTATAGTTAGGATAGCCCTAACCTGATCTATTAACAAAGAAGGCCTATCCTAAGAGCCTTAACCTGACCAAATAAACAAAAAAGTCTTATCCTAATAACAAAGAAGTCCAATCCTAAAACCTCGGCCCTCTCCTACTTAAGAGGTTCTATCCTAAAACCCTAAATGGTCCTAAGAACTAAGAGAGTTTATAGTTAGGATAGCCCTAACCTGATCTATTAACAAAGAAGGCCTATCCTAAGAGCCTTAACCTGACCAAATAAACAAAAAAGTCTTATCCTAATAACAAAGAAGTCCAATCCTAAAAACTCGGCCCTCTCCTACTTAAGAGGTTCTATCCTAAAACCCTAAATGGTCCTAAGAACTAAGGAGGTTCATAATTAGTGTAACCCTAACCTGCCCTGATAAGCTATAGGGCAGATACGATCTTTACATGAGTCAGATCCTACAAAACGACCATTCTCATTCAGTTAAAGAGTAAGAGGTATAGTTGCTACTGTAGCCTCATAAGTGCTTCATGCATTCTTTCTAATAACAATGAACCTGAGTGACGTAGGCGAATGAGAAATTTCCAGAGCAATCATCTTTGAAAAAAGGAACAGACTCAAAGTTCAATTTAACAACAGTTGTGTGTAACAAATGGATAAATCTAGAACTTTTAAACATAGCTCTTCAACTTTTAACAATTTAAGCTCTAAAACATGTTTAGTATTAAAAAGAAACTAAAAAAAAATATGTTGGGCGCTCAGAAGTTCCCTCCGATGTTTCTCTACCAATTCCACATAAATAGTCTACGTAAGCGAGTATAACTAGAAACAAATGATGCCTTATTAGCAGAAACTATTTCTTACCCATTACAAAGGGAATCTAGAGTCCTTGGAATTTGATTCAGGACAAAGAGAGTTCCAGCTGCGAAGTCATTAACAACCCTTCTAACATTGCTTTGCCAAAAATTATTCCAACTGCGTTTAATTTCATGAAAGAGAATCAAATTAGCATCGCTAAAGGAAAGGTTCGACTAATGTTACTGATGCATTAGTTTTGTATTTAAATAAATTTAAACTTGTTATGAAAGATAAAAGGCTATATATATTACACTAAAAGCAGAGAAAGAACAGAGAGCAATAAAATTTTAACGATTCTGGAATTTTGTAGCTTTTATCCAAACAATGCTGCTACTGAATTTTGTTTTATTATGTTGGTACTGCCAGGCAAATCTTGTAACTTTTGTAGTTTGCTCTATTTGTTGGGACAGGTATACCTATAATAGCGAGGAAAGTTATACCATTTGTGTAAGTATTGTTAATTGTGGAAACGTATAGTTACATATATTCCCTTTATACGTATTATTATATATATATATATGAAGTTAATATATTACTATTGTAAGTAATTTTATCCACGATTAAGTGCAATAATTTTACCTTGAGTGATGAGGCACCTTAAAATTACTTACAATAGTAATATATTAACTTCATAAAGTCAGTGCAACGGAAAAACAATGGATAACGTAAAATATCAAGAATATATATATATATATATATATATATATATATATATATATATATATATATATATATATATATATATATATATATGGGCTATATATATATATATATATATATAAGTATAAACGAGTTTTGCAGTTTGGGCGGTACTACATACGACCTTTATACACGGCTATCCATGTATACGTTGTATATTTGCTAGGAACACCTATTAGCACGAGTTTTGCAGTTTGGGCGGTAATACATACGACCTTTATACACGGCTATCCATGTATACGTTGTATATTTGCTAGGAACACCTATTAGCACGAGTTTTGCAGTTTGGGCGGTACTACATACGACCTTTATACACGGCTATCCATGTATACGTTGTATATTTGCTAGGAACACCTATTAGCACGAGTTTTGCAGTTTGGGCGGTAATACATACGGCCTTTATACACGGCTATCCATGTATACGTTGTATATTTGCTAGGAACACCTATTAGCACGAGTTTTGCAGTTTGGGCGGTAATACATACGACCTTTATACACGGCTATCCATGTATACGTTGTATATTTGCTAGGAACACCTATTAGCACGAGTTTTGCAGTTTGGGCGGTAATACATACGACCTTTATACACGGCTATCCATGTATACGTTGTATATTTGCTAGGAACACCTATTAGCACGAGTTTTGCAGTTTGGGCGGTACTACATACGGCCTTTATACACGGCTATCCATGTATACGTTGTATATTTGCTAGGAACACCTATTAGCACGAGTTTTGCAGTTTGGGCGGTAATACATACGACCTTTATACACGGCTATCCATGTATACGTTGTATATTTGCTAGGAACACCTATTAGCACGAGTTTTGCAGTTTGGGCGGTACTACATACGGCCTTTATACACGGCTATCCATGTATACGTTGTATATTTGCTAGGAACACCTATTAGCACGAGTTTTGCAGTTTGGGCGGTAATACATACGACCTTTATACACGGCTATCCATGTATACGTTGTATATTTGCTAGGAACACCTATTAGCACGAGTTTTGCAGTTTGGGCGGTAATACATACGGCCTTTATACACGGCTATCCATGTATACGTTGTATATTTGCTAGGAACACCTATTAGCACGAGTTTTGCAGTTTGGGCGGTACTACATACGGCCTTTATACACGGCTATCCATGTATACGTTGTATATTTGCTAGGAACACCTATTAGCACGAGTTTTGCAGTTTGGGCGGTAATACATACGACCTTTATACACGGCTATCCATGTATACGTTGTATATTTGCTAGGAACACCTATTAGCACGAGTTTTGCAGTTTGGGCGGTAATACATACGGCCTTTATACACGGCTATCCATGTATACGTTGTATATTTGCTAGGAACACCTATTAGCACGAGTTTTGCAGTTTGGGCGGTAATACATACGGCCTTTATACACGGCTATCCATGTATACGTTGTATATTTGCTAGGAACACCTATTAGCACGAGTTTTGCAGTTTGGGCGGTAATACATACGACCTTTATACACGGCTATCCATGTATACGTTGTATATTTGCTAGGAACACCTATTAGCACGAGTTTTGCAGTTTGGGCGGTAATACATACGACCTTTATACACGGCTATCCATGTATACGTTGTATATTTGCTAGGAACACCTATTAGCACGAGTTTTGCAGTTTGGGCGGTACTACATACGGCCTTTATACACGGCTATCCATGTATACGTTGTATATTTGCTAGGAACACCTATTAGCACGAGTTTTGCAGTTTGGGCGGTAATACATACGACCTTTATACACGGCTATCCATGTATACGTTGTATATTTGCTAGGAACACCTATTAGCACGAGTTTTGCAGTTTGGGCGGTACTACATACGGCCTTTATACACGGCTATCCATGTATACGTTGTATATTTGCTAGGAACACCTATTAGCACGAGTTTTGCAGTTTGGGCGGTAATACATACGACCTTTATACACGGCTATCCATGTATACGTTGTATATTTGCTAGGAACACCTATTAGCACGAGTTTTGCAGTTTGGGCGGTACTACATACGGCCTTTATACACGGCTATCCATGTATACGTTGTATATTTGCTAGGAACACCTATTAGCACGAGTTTTGCAGTTTGGGCGGTAATACATACGACCTTTATACACGGCTATCCATGTATACGTTGTATATTTGCTAGGAACACCTATTAGCACGAGTTTTGCAGTTTGAGCGGTAATACATACGGCCTTTATACACGGCTATCCATGTATACGTTGTATATTTGCTAGGAACACCTATTAGCACGAGTTTTGCAGTTTGGGCGGTAATACATACGACCTTTATACACGGCTATCCATGTATACGTTGTATATTTGCTAGGAACACCTATTAGCACGAGTTTTGCAGTTTGGGCGGTACTACATACGACCTTTATACACGGCTATCCATGTATACGTTGTATATTTGCTAGGAACACCTATTAGCACGAGTTTTGCAGTTTGGGCGGTACTATATACGACCTTTATACACGGCTATCCATGTATACGTTGTATATTTGCTAGGAACACCTATTAGCACGAGTTTTGCAGTTTGGGCGGTACTACATACGACCTTTATACACGGCTATCCATGTATACGTTGTATATTTGCTAGGAACACCTATTAGCACGAGTTTTGCAGTTTGGGCGGTACTATATACGACCTTTATACACGGCTATCCATGTATACGTTGTATATTTGCTAGGAACACCTATTAGCACGAGTTTTGCAGTTTGGGCGGTACTACATACGACCTTTATACACGGCTATCCATGTATACGTTGTATATTTGCTAGGAACACCTATTAGCACGAGTTTTGCAGTTTGGGCGGTACTATATACGACCTTTATACACGGCTATCCATGTATACGTTGTATATTTGCTAGGAACACCTATTAGCACGAGTTTTGCAGTTTGGGCGGTAATACATACGGCCTTTATACACGGCTATCCATGTATACGTTGTATATTTGCTAGGAACACCTATTAGCACGAGTTTTGCAGTTTGGGCGGTAATACATACGGCCTTTATACACGGCTATCCATGTATACGTTGTATATTTGCTAGGAACACCTATTAGCACGAGTTTTGCAGTTTGGGCGGTAATACATACGGCCTTTATACACGGCTATCCATGTATACGTTGTATATTTGCTAGGAACACCTATTAGCACGAGTTTTGCAGTTTGGGCGGTAATACATACGGCCTTTATACACGGCTATCCATGTATACGTTGTATATTTGCTAGGAACACCTATTAGCACGAGTTTTGCAGTTTGGGCGGTACTATATACGACCTTTATACACGGCTATCCATGTATACGTTGTATATTTACTAGGAACACCTATTAGCACGAGTTTTGCAGTTTGGGCGGTACTACATACGACCTTTATACACGGCTATCCATGTATACGTTGTATATTTGCTAGGAACACCTATTAGCACGAGTTTTGCAGTTTGGGCGGTACTACATACGGCCTTTATACACGGCTATCCATGTATACGTTGTATATTTGCTAGGAACACCTATTAGCACGAGTTTTGCAGTTTGGGCGGTAATACATACGGCCTTTATACACGGCTATCCATGTATACGTTGTATATTTGCTAGGAACACCTATTAGCACGAGTTTTGCAGTTTGGGCGGTACTACATACGGCCTTTATACACGGCTATCCATGTATACGTTGTATATTTGCTAGGAACACCTATTAGCACGAGTTTTGCAGTTTGGGCGGTAATACATACGGCCTTTATACACGGCTATCCATGTATACGTTGTATATTTGCTAGGAACACCTATTAGCACGAGTTTTGCAGTTTGGGCGGTAATACATACGGCCTTTATACACGGCTATCCATGTATACGTTGTATATTTGCTAGGAACACCTATTAGCACGAGTTTTGCAGTTTGGGCGGTAATACATACGGCCTTTATACACGGCTATCCATGTATACGTTGTATATTTGCTAGGAACACCTATTAGCACGAGTTTTGCAGTTTGGGCGGTAATACATACGGCCTTTATACACGGCTATCCATGTATACGTTGTATATTTGCTAGGAACACCTATTAGCACGAGTTTTGCAGTTTGGGCGGTAATACATACGGCTTTATACACGGCTATCCATGTATACGTTGTATATTTGCTAGGAACACCTATTAGCACGAGTTTTGCAGTTTGGGCGGTAATACATACGGCCTTTATACACGGCTATCCATGTATACGTTGTATATTTGCTAGAACACCTATTAGCACGAGTTTGCAGTTTGGGCGGTAAGGTGACATACGGCCTTTATACACGGCTATCCTTATGT
>JBAIZL010000004.1:10780402-10977902 GCA_036971475.1 Prosapia bicincta
AAAAAATGCCTAACTCTTAATATAACACCAAAATACGCAAAATTACACATAAAAAATAAACAAAACACTATTATCAATAAAGCAACAAAAATAGCAGAATCACACATTATTAAACAAAACATTAAAGCTGCCTACCACAAAAAAAGCCAAATCAATTTACAACTATACACTACCAATTTGGAATTAATGAAAACTTTTGACACTCTCACACCTATTATTCACGAAAAAATACAACAAATTATAATAAAACATAAAACAAATACAATTAACAGACAAAACAAAAAAATCAAAAATTTATCAAAACAACTTAACCTAAAAAATAGCCTAAAAAATAGCCTAGCACCAATCCACTCATCAAAACAACAACATAACCTAAAAAATAGCCCAGAACCAACCCACACCTCTAACAATAATAAATTCATAAACTTAACTAAAACAGAATTTACTGAAAAAGAAAAAATAATAATAACAAACTCCTTCAAATATAACCTACCTAACTTCAACAAAAAACAAATAATAAAAAACTTAATAGTTGACACAGAATCTAACATCCACAAAATTACCCACCAAAATACTGAACACATAAGAAATAACATTAATAATAAAATTAACCTAATAAAAACGGAAAAAAACAAAAAAACGGAACAATATATTAATAAAAAAGAAATTATAAAACTCAGAGAAAAACTAGAAAACAACGATTACTTAATATTAAAATCAGATAAAACAAATACTCCAGTAATAATAGAAAATACCAAATATATCGATTCAATGACTAACTACATAAAAGAAAACAAATACGAACAAATCCCAGACCCAACTAACAAATACCTTATTACAATAAAAAACTTAATAGTCACTCACCGTAACACCCTAAACTATAACAATAAATTAAAATACCACACAAGATTATACCCATTTAAACCATGCGCACCCGTATTATCAGGGATACCTAAAATCCATAAACCAAACACACCATTCAGACCACTAATAAATTTCACAACAGCACCATCTTACATAATCGCAAAAATCCTAGACAAAATCCTAAGGTCTAAAATACACATCAACAACACATACAATATAAAAAATGGATACGAATTAATTAATAAAATAAAAACGATAAAAACAAACAGCAACACAAAAATAATAAGTTATGACATAACTAACATGTACCCTAGTATCCCAATAGAAGAAACCATAGAAATAATAAAAAACAAACTGATACACAATAACGAAAAAAGTAACATAATAGATAGTATCATTACGCTAACCAAACACATATGTAACCAAAATTACTTCCAATTTAACAATAAATATTATAAACAAACAACAGGTCTCCCCATGGGTTCACCCATTTCATCTGTCATGTCAGAAATATATTTACAACACTTTGAACAAATAATAATTAAACCTATAATAAACACACACAATATCTTACTATGGACAAGATATGTAGACGATATACTTGTAATATACCAACCTACCATTCACAACGAACACCTCATAATTTTAAACAAACTAAATACATACAACGAAAACATACAATTCACCGTTGAAACAGAAATAAAT
This sequence comes from Prosapia bicincta, assembly GCA_036971475.1. Classification (NCBI taxonomy): domain Eukaryota; kingdom Metazoa; phylum Arthropoda; class Insecta; order Hemiptera; family Cercopidae; genus Prosapia; species Prosapia bicincta. The sequence continues at coordinate 10,781,972 of JBAIZL010000004.1, forward strand.
AGAACAATCAACTTCCTCGACATTACTTTAAATATAAATGATAATAAAATAGAAACTACAGTATACAGGAAACCTACTTCCAACAACACCACAATACACTACAAATCTAACCACCCCTGGACACACAAAATTAACACTTACAGTAACATGATAAATAAAGCAATAAAATACACACAGGATAACAAACAAAAATTAAATGAAGAATTAGATAACATTACAAAAATAGCAATAGAAAATGGATACAACAAACACATTATAAAAAATATATACAATAAATTCACAAAAAAACCTAACCTCAACACAACACTACAACCGGAACACGAAAACAATAAAAATAAAAAAATCTACCTAAAATATAAATATACCAATAACAAAATAGAAAAAATAACGAATATATACAACAAAGAATACTACACTCCAACTTACAAACCAAACAACAAAATAATAAAATATCTTAGTAACAAAAACCACATAACAAATTCAGAAAATCATAACCTATCAGGAATCTACAAAATCACTTGCAACAACTGTAACGCCTTTTACATAGGAAAAACATCCAGAACGTTTAAAATAAGATTTGAAGAACATTATAGAGCATTCAAAAATAAAAATTCTAAAGTATCAAATGTTGCAGCACACCTAATTTCCCATAAACACGAAATTACAAATTACGAAAATAACCTAACCATACTGGAAATAAATAACAACCCAATAGAACTAAACTCACTAGAAAAATACCACATTTATAAAAACATACACAACAACTTAATGAATTTACAAACAACATATACAGAAGACATACTATACAGAAACCTCATACACACAGATCAAGAAATAGTGCGCGTAACTTCTACAAACACCGGCTTCACGGACATAGCATCCACAGCAGAGAACAATCAGTGATTCGACAATGGTCAAAGACCGAAAGGTGCCTCATCACTCAAGGTAAAATTATTGCACTTAATGGTGGATAAAATTACTCAAAATTGGTAATTTATTAACTTCATAAAGTCAGTGCAACGGATAAACAATGGATAATATTAAATATCAGGAATTTAATACCTACCAAGGTAAACAACTGTACCGTAAATATATTAACCTCAAAATCAAACTCCAGAATTGCATCAACAAAATACAATTTAATAAAAAATGCCTAACTCTTAATATAACACCAAAATACGCAAAATTACACATAAAAAATAAACAAAACACTATTATCAATAAAGCAACAAAAATAGCAGAATCACACATTATTAAACAAAACATTAAAGCTGCCTACCACAAAAAAAGCCAAATCAATTTACAACTATACACTACCAATTTGGAATTAATGAAAACTTTTGACACTCTCACACCTATTATTCACGAAAAAATACAACAAATTATAATAAAACATAAAACAAATACAATTAACAGACAAAACAAAAAAATCAAAAATTTATCAAAACAACTTAACCTAAAAAATAGCCTAAAAAATAGCCTAGCACCAATCCACTCATCAAAACAACAACATAACCTAAAAAATAGCCCAGAACCAACCCACACCTCTAACAATAATAAATTCATAAACTTAACTAAAACAGAATTTACTGAAAAAGAAAAAATAATAATAACAAACTCCTTCAAATATAACCTACCTAACTTCAACAAAAAACAAATAATAAAAAACTTAATAGTTGACACAGAATCTAACATCCACAAAATTACCCACCAAAATACTGAACACATAAGAAATAACATTAATAATAAAATTAACCTAATAAAAACGGAAAAAAACAAAAAAACGGAACAATATATTAATAAAAAAGAAATTATAAAACTCAGAGAAAAACTAGAAAACAACGATTACTTAATATTAAAATCAGATAAAACAAATACTCCAGTAATAATAGAAAATACCAAATATATCGATTCAATGACTAACTACATAAAAGAAAACAAATACGAACAAATCCCAGACCCAACTAACAAATACCTTATTACAATAAAAAACTTAATAGTCACTCACCGTAACACCCTAAACTATAACAATAAATTAAAATACCACACAAGATTATACCCATTTAAACCATGCGCACCCGTATTATCAGGGATACCTAAAATCCATAAACCAAACACACCATTCAGACCACTAATAAATTTCACAACAGCACCATCTTACATAATCGCAAAAATCCTAGACAAAATCCTAAGGTCTAAAATACACATCAACAACACATACAATATAAAAAATGGATACGAATTAATTAATAAAATAAAAACGATAAAAACAAACAGCAACACAAAAATAATAAGTTATGACATAACTAACATGTACCCTAGTATCCCAATAGAAGAAACCATAGAAATAATAAAAAACAAACTGATACACAATAACGAAAAAAGTAACATAATAGATAGTATCATTACGCTAACCAAACACATATGTAACCAAAATTACTTCCAATTTAACAATAAATATTATAAACAAACAACAGGTCTCCCCATGGGTTCACCCATTTCATCTGTCATGTCAGAAATATATTTACAACACTTTGAACAAATAATAATTAAACCTATAATAAACACACACAATATCTTACTATGGACAAGATATGTAGACGATATACTTGTAATATACCAACCTACCATTCACAACGAACACCTCATAATATTAAACAAACTAAATACATACAACGAAAACATACAATTCACCGTTGAAACAGAAATAAATAGAACAATCAACTTCCTCGACATTACTTTAAATATAAATGATAATAAAATAGAAACTACAGTATACAGGAAACCTACTTCCAACAACACCACAATACACTACAAATCTAACCACCCCTGGACACACAAAATTAACACTTACAGTAACATGATAAATAAAGCAATAAAATACACACAGGATAACAAACAAAAATTAAATGAAGAATTAGATAACATTACAAAAATAGCAATAGAAAATGGATACAACAAACACATTATAAAAAATATATACAATAAATTCACAAAAAAACCTAACCTCAACACAACACTACAACCGGAACACGAAAACAATAAAAATAAAAAAATCTACCTAAAATATAAATATACCAATAACAAAATAGAAAAAATAACGAATATATACAACAAAGAATACTACACTCCAACTTACAAACCAAACAACAAAATAATAAAATATCTTAGTAACAAAAACCACATAACAAATTCAGAAAATCATAACCTATCAGGAATCTACAAAATCACTTGCAACAACTGTAACGCCTTTTACATAGGAAAAACATCCAGAACGTTTAAAATAAGATTTGAAGAACATTATAGAGCATTCAAAAATAAAAATTCTAAAGTATCAAATGTTGCAGCACACCTAATTTCCCATAAACACGAAATTACAAATTACGAAAATAACCTAACCATACTGGAAATAAATAACAACCCAATAGAACTAAACTCACTAGAAAAATACCACATTTATAAAAACATACACAACAACTTAATGAATTTACAAACAACATATACAGAAGACATACTATACAGAAACCTCATACACACAGATCAAGAAATAGTGCGCGTAACTTCTACAAACACCGGCTTCACGGACATAGCATCCACAGCAGAGAACAATCAGTGATTCGACAATGGTCAAAGACCGAAAGGTGCCTCATCACTCAAGGTAAAATTATTGCACTTAATGGTGGATAAAATTACTCAAAATTGGTAATTTATTAACTTCATAAAGTCAGTGCAACGGATAAACAATGGATAATATTAAATATCAGGAATTTAATACCTACCAAGGTAAACAACTGTACCGTAAATATATTAACCTCAAAATCAAACTCCAGAATTGCATCAACAAAATACAATTTAATAAAAAATGCCTAACTCTTAATATAACACCAAAATACGCAAAATTACACATAAAAAATAAACAAAACACTATTATCAATAAAGCAACAAAAATAGCAGAATCACACATTATTAAACAAAACATTAAAGCTGCCTACCACAAAAAAAGCCAAATCAATTTACAACTATACACTACCAATTTGGAATTAATGAAAACTTTTGACACTCTCACACCTATTATTCACGAAAAAATACAACAAATTATAATAAAACATAAAACAAATACAATTAACAGACAAAACAAAAAAATCAAAAATTTATCAAAACAACTTAACCTAAAAAATAGCCTAAAAAATAGCCTAGCACCAATCCACTCATCAAAACAACAACATAACCTAAAAAATAGCCCAGAACCAACCCACACCTCTAACAATAATAAATTCATAAACTTAACTAAAACAGAATTTACTGAAAAAGAAAAAATAATAATAACAAACTCCTTCAAATATAACCTACCTAACTTCAACAAAAAACAAATAATAAAAAACTTAATAGTTGACACAGAATCTAACATCCACAAAATTACCCACCAAAATACTGAACACATAAGAAATAACATTAATAATAAAATTAACCTAATAAAAACGGAAAAAAACAAAAAAACGGAACAATATATTAATAAAAAAGAAATTATAAAACTCAGAGAAAAACTAGAAAACAACGATTACTTAATATTAAAATCAGATAAAACAAATACTCCAGTAATAATAGAAAATACCAAATATATCGATTCAATGACTAACTACATAAAAGAAAACAAATACGAACAAATCCCAGACCCAACTAACAAATACCTTATTACAATAAAAAACTTAATAGTCACTCACCGTAACACCCTAAACTATAACAATAAATTAAAATACCACACAAGATTATACCCATTTAAACCATGCGCACCCGTATTATCAGGGATACCTAAAATCCATAAACCAAACACACCATTCAGACCACTAATAAATTTCACAACAGCACCATCTTACATAATCGCAAAAATCCTAGACAAAATCCTAAGGTCTAAAATACACATCAACAACACATACAATATAAAAAATGGATACGAATTAATTAATAAAATAAAAACGATAAAAACAAACAGCAACACAAAAATAATAAGTTATGACATAACTAACATGTACCCTAGTATCCCAATAGAAGAAACCATAGAAATAATAAAAAACAAACTGATACACAATAACGAAAAAAGTAACATAATAGATAGTATCATTACGCTAACCAAACACATATGTAACCAAAATTACTTCCAATTTAACAATAAATATTATAAACAAACAACAGGTCTCCCCATGGGTTCACCCATTTCATCTGTCATGTCAGAAATATATTTACAACACTTTGAACAAATAATAATTAAACCTATAATAAACACACACAATATCTTACTATGGACAAGATATGTAGACGATATACTTGTAATATACCAACCTACCATTCACAACGAACACCTCATAATATTAAACAAACTAAATACATACAACGAAAACATACAATTCACCGTTGAAACAGAAATAAATAGAACAATCAACTTCCTCGACATTACTTTAAATATAAATGATAATAAAATAGAAACTACAGTATACAGGAAACCTACTTCCAACAACACCACAATACACTACAAATCTAACCACCCCTGGACACACAAAATTAACACTTACAGTAACATGATAAATAAAGCAATAAAATACACACAGGATAACAAACAAAAATTAAATGAAGAATTAGATAACATTACAAAAATAGCAATAGAAAATGGATACAACAAACACATTATAAAAAATATATACAATAAATTCACAAAAAAACCTAACCTCAACACAACACTACAACCGGAACACGAAAACAATAAAAATAAAAAAATCTACCTAAAATATAAATATACCAATAACAAAATAGAAAAAATAACGAATATATACAACAAAGAATACTACACTCCAACTTACAAACCAAACAACAAAATAATAAAATATCTTAGTAACAAAAACCACATAACAAATTCAGAAAATCATAACCTATCAGGAATCTACAAAATCACTTGCAACAACTGTAACGCCTTTTACATAGGAAAAACATCCAGAACGTTTAAAATAAGATTTGAAGAACATTATAGAGCATTCAAAAATAAAAATTCTAAAGTATCAAATGTTGCAGCACACCTAATTTCCCATAAACACGAAATTACAAATTACGAAAATAACCTAACCATACTGGAAATAAATAACAACCCAATAGAACTAAACTCACTAGAAAAATACCACATTTATAAAAACATACACAACAACTTAATGAATTTACAAACAACATATACAGAAGACATACTATACAGAAACCTCATACACACAGATCAAGAAATAGTGCGCGTAACTTCTACAAACACCGGCTTCACGGACATAGCATCCACAGCAGAGAACAATCAGTGATTCGACAATGGTCAAAGACCGAAAGGTGCCTCATCACTCAAGGTAAAATTATTGCACTTAATGGTGGATAAAATTACTCAAAATTGGTAATTTATTAACTTCATAAAGTCAGTGCAACGGATAAACAATGGATAATATTAAATATCAGGAATTTAATACCTACCAAGGTAAACAACTGTACCGTAAATATATTAACCTCAAAATCAAACTCCAGAATTGCATCAACAAAATACAATTTAATAAAAAATGCCTAACTCTTAATATAACACCAAAATACGCAAAATTACACATAAAAAATAAACAAAACACTATTATCAATAAAGCAACAAAAATAGCAGAATCACACATTATTAAACAAAACATTAAAGCTGCCTACCACAAAAAAAGCCAAATCAATTTACAACTATACACTACCAATTTGGAATTAATGAAAACTTTTGACACTCTCACACCTATTATTCACGAAAAAATACAACAAATTATAATAAAACATAAAACAAATACAATTAACAGACAAAACAAAAAAATCAAAAATTTATCAAAACAACTTAACCTAAAAAATAGCCTAAAAAATAGCCTAGCACCAATCCACTCATCAAAACAACAACATAACCTAAAAAATAGCCCAGAACCAACCCACACCTCTAACAATAATAAATTCATAAACTTAACTAAAACAGAATTTACTGAAAAAGAAAAAATAATAATAACAAACTCCTTCAAATATAACCTACCTAACTTCAACAAAAAACAAATAATAAAAAACTTAATAGTTGACACAGAATCTAACATCCACAAAATTACCCACCAAAATACTGAACACATAAGAAATAACATTAATAATAAAATTAACCTAATAAAAACGGAAAAAAACAAAAAAACGGAACAATATATTAATAAAAAAGAAATTATAAAACTCAGAGAAAAACTAGAAAACAACGATTACTTAATATTAAAATCAGATAAAACAAATACTCCAGTAATAATAGAAAATACCAAATATATCGATTCAATGACTAACTACATAAAAGAAAACAAATACGAACAAATCCCAGACCCAACTAACAAATACCTTATTACAATAAAAAACTTAATAGTCACTCACCGTAACACCCTAAACTATAACAATAAATTAAAATACCACACAAGATTATACCCATTTAAACCATGCGCACCCGTATTATCAGGGATACCTAAAATCCATAAACCAAACACACCATTCAGACCACTAATAAATTTCACAACAGCACCATCTTACATAATCGCAAAAATCCTAGACAAAATCCTAAGGTCTAAAATACACATCAACAACACATACAATATAAAAAATGGATACGAATTAATTAATAAAATAAAAACGATAAAAACAAACAGCAACACAAAAATAATAAGTTATGACATAACTAACATGTACCCTAGTATCCCAATAGAAGAAACCATAGAAATAATAAAAAACAAACTGATACACAATAACGAAAAAAGTAACATAATAGATAGTATCATTACGCTAACCAAACACATATGTAACCAAAATTACTTCCAATTTAACAATAAATATTATAAACAAACAACAGGTCTCCCCATGGGTTCACCCATTTCATCTGTCATGTCAGAAATATATTTACAACACTTTGAACAAATAATAATTAAACCTATAATAAACACACACAATATCTTACTATGGACAAGATATGTAGACGATATACTTGTAATATACCAACCTACCATTCACAACGAACACCTCATAATATTAAACAAACTAAATACATACAACGAAAACATACAATTCACCGTTGAAACAGAAATAAATAGAACAATCAACTTCCTCGACATTACTTTAAATATAAATGATAATAAAATAGAAACTACAGTATACAGGAAACCTACTTCCAACAACACCACAATACACTACAAATCTAACCACCCCTGGACACACAAAATTAACACTTACAGTAACATGATAAATAAAGCAATAAAATACACACAGGATAACAAACAAAAATTAAATGAAGAATTAGATAACATTACAAAAATAGCAATAGAAAATGGATACAACAAACACATTATAAAAAATATATACAATAAATTCACAAAAAAACCTAACCTCAACACAACACTACAACCGGAACACGAAAACAATAAAAATAAAAAAATCTACCTAAAATATAAATATACCAATAACAAAATAGAAAAAATAACGAATATATACAACAAAGAATACTACACTCCAACTTACAAACCAAACAACAAAATAATAAAATATCTTAGTAACAAAAACCACATAACAAATTCAGAAAATCATAACCTATCAGGAATCTACAAAATCACTTGCAACAACTGTAACGCCTTTTACATAGGAAAAACATCCAGAACGTTTAAAATAAGATTTGAAGAACATTATAGAGCATTCAAAAATAAAAATTCTAAAGTATCAAATGTTGCAGCACACCTAATTTCCCATAAACACGAAATTACAAATTACGAAAATAACCTAACCATACTGGAAATAAATAACAACCCAATAGAACTAAACTCACTAGAAAAATACCACATTTATAAAAACATACACAACAACTTAATGAATTTACAAACAACATATACAGAAGACATACTATACAGAAACCTCATACACACAGATCAAGAAATAGTGCGCGTAACTTCTACAAACACCGGCTTCACGGACATAGCATCCACAGCAGAGAACAATCAGTGATTCGACAATGGTCAAAGACCGAAAGGTGCCTCATCACTCAAGGTAAAATTATTGCACTTAATGTTGGATAAAATTACTCAAAATTGGTAATTTATTAACTTCATAAAGTCAGTGCAACGGATAAACAATGGATAATATTAAATATCAGGAATTTAATACCTACCAAGGTAAACAACTGTACCGTAAATATATTAACCTCAAAATCAAACTCCAGAATTGCATCAACAAAATACAATTTAATAAAAAATGCCTAACTCTTAATATAACACCAAAATACGCAAAATTACACATAAAAAATAAACAAAACACTATTATCAATAAAGCAACAAAAATAGCAGAATCACACATTATTAAACAAAACATTAAAGCTGCCTACCACAAAAAAAGCCAAATCAATTTACAACTATACACTACCAATTTGGAATTAATGAAAACTTTTGACACTCTCACACCTATTATTCACGAAAAAATACAACAAATTATAATAAAACATAAAACAAATACAATTAACAGACAAAACAAAAAAATCAAAAATTTATCAAAACAACTTAACCTAAAAAATAGCCTAAAAAATAGCCTAGCACCAATCCACTCATCAAAACAACAACATAACCTAAAAAATAGCCCAGAACCAACCCACACCTCTAACAATAATAAATTCATAAACTTAACTAAAACAGAATTTACTGAAAAAGAAAAAATAATAATAACAAACTCCTTCAAATATAACCTACCTAACTTCAACAAAAAACAAATAATAAAAAACTTAATAGTTGACACAGAATCTAACATCCACAAAATTACCCACCAAAATACTGAACACATAAGAAATAACATTAATAATAAAATTAACCTAATAAAAACGGAAAAAAACAAAAAAACGGAACAATATATTAATAAAAAAGAAATTATAAAACTCAGAGAAAAACTAGAAAACAACGATTACTTAATATTAAAATCAGATAAAACAAATACTCCAGTAATAATAGAAAATACCAAATATATCGATTCAATGACTAACTACATAAAAGAAAACAAATACGAACAAATCCCAGACCCAACTAACAAATACCTTATTACAATAAAAAACTTAATAGTCACTCACCGTAACACCCTAAACTATAACAATAAATTAAAATACCACACAAGATTATACCCATTTAAACCATGCGCACCCGTATTATCAGGGATACCTAAAATCCATAAACCAAACACACCATTCAGACCACTAATAAATTTCACAACAGCACCATCTTACATAATCGCAAAAATCCTAGACAAAATCCTAAGGTCTAAAATACACATCAACAACACATACAATATAAAAAATGGATACGAATTAATTAATAAAATAAAAACGATAAAAACAAACAGCAACACAAAAATAATAAGTTATGACATAACTAACATGTACCCTAGTATCCCAATAGAAGAAACCATAGAAATAATAAAAAACAAACTGATACACAATAACGAAAAAAGTAACATAATAGATAGTATCATTACGCTAACCAAACACATATGTAACCAAAATTACTTCCAATTTAACAATAAATATTATAAACAAACAACAGGTCTCCCCATGGGTTCACCCATTTCATCTGTCATGTCAGAAATATATTTACAACACTTTGAACAAATAATAATTAAACCTATAATAAACACACACAATATCTTACTATGGACAAGATATGTAGACGATATACTTGTAATATACCAACCTACCATTCACAACGAACACCTCATAATATTAAACAAACTAAATACATACAACGAAAACATACAATTCACCGTTGAAACAGAAATAAATAGAACAATCAACTTCCTCGACATTACTTTAAATATAAATGATAATAAAATAGAAACTACAGTATACAGGAAACCTACTTCCAACAACACCACAATACACTACAAATCTAACCACCCCTGGACACACAAAATTAACACTTACAGTAACATGATAAATAAAGCAATAAAATACACACAGGATAACAAACAAAAATTAAATGAAGAATTAGATAACATTACAAAAATAGCAATAGAAAATGGATACAACAAACACATTATAAAAAATATATACAATAAATTCACAAAAAAACCTAACCTCAACACAACACTACAACCGGAACACGAAAACAATAAAAATAAAAAAATCTACCTAAAATATAAATATACCAATAACAAAATAGAAAAAATAACGAATATATACAACAAAGAATACTACACTCCAACTTACAAACCAAACAACAAAATAATAAAATATCTTAGTAACAAAAACCACATAACAAATTCAGAAAATCATAACCTATCAGGAATCTACAAAATCACTTGCAACAACTGTAACGCCTTTTACATAGGAAAAACATCCAGAACGTTTAAAATAAGATTTGAAGAACATTATAGAGCATTCAAAAATAAAAATTCTAAAGTATCAAATGTTGCAGCACACCTAATTTCCCATAAACACGAAATTACAAATTACGAAAATAACCTAACCATACTGGAAATAAATAACAACCCAATAGAACTAAACTCACTAGAAAAATACCACATTTATAAAAACATACACAACAACTTAATGAATTTACAAACAACATATACAGAAGACATACTATACAGAAACCTCATACACACAGATCAAGAAATAGTGCGCGTAACTTCTACAAACACCGGCTTCACGGACATAGCATCCACAGCAGAGAACAATCAGTGATTCGACAATGGTCAAAGACCGAAAGGTGCCTCATCACTCAAGGTAAAATTATTGCACTTAATGGTGGATAAAATTACTCAAAATTGGTAATTTATTAACTTCATAAAGTCAGTGCAACGGATAAACAATGGATAATATTAAATATCAGGAATTTAATACCTACCAAGGTAAACAACTGTACCGTAAATATATTAACCTCAAAATCAAACTCCAGAATTGCATCAACAAAATACAATTTAATAAAAAATGCCTAACTCTTAATATAACACCAAAATACGCAAAATTACACATAAAAAATAAACAAAACACTATTATCAATAAAGCAACAAAAATAGCAGAATCACACATTATTAAACAAAACATTAAAGCTGCCTACCACAAAAAAAGCCAAATCAATTTACAACTATACACTACCAATTTGGAATTAATGAAAACTTTTGACACTCTCACACCTATTATTCACGAAAAAATACAACAAATTATAATAAAACATAAAACAAATACAATTAACAGACAAAACAAAAAAATCAAAAATTTATCAAAACAACTTAACCTAAAAAATAGCCTAAAAAATAGCCTAGCACCAATCCACTCATCAAAACAACAACATAACCTAAAAAATAGCCCAGAACCAACCCACACCTCTAACAATAATAAATTCATAAACTTAACTAAAACAGAATTTACTGAAAAAGAAAAAATAATAATAACAAACTCCTTCAAATATAACCTACCTAACTTCAACAAAAAACAAATAATAAAAAACTTAATAGTTGACACAGAATCTAACATCCACAAAATTACCCACCAAAATACTGAACACATAAGAAATAACATTAATAATAAAATTAACCTAATAAAAACGGAAAAAAACAAAAAAACGGAACAATATATTAATAAAAAAGAAATTATAAAACTCAGAGAAAAACTAGAAAACAACGATTACTTAATATTAAAATCAGATAAAACAAATACTCCAGTAATAATAGAAAATACCAAATATATCGATTCAATGACTAACTACATAAAAGAAAACAAATACGAACAAATCCCAGACCCAACTAACAAATACCTTATTACAATAAAAAACTTAATAGTCACTCACCGTAACACCCTAAACTATAACAATAAATTAAAATACCACACAAGATTATACCCATTTAAACCATGCGCACCCGTATTATCAGGGATACCTAAAATCCATAAACCAAACACACCATTCAGACCACTAATAAATTTCACAACAGCACCATCTTACATAATCGCAAAAATCCTAGACAAAATCCTAAGGTCTAAAATACACATCAACAACACATACAATATAAAAAATGGATACGAATTAATTAATAAAATAAAAACGATAAAAACAAACAGCAACACAAAAATAATAAGTTATGACATAACTAACATGTACCCTAGTATCCCAATAGAAGAAACCATAGAAATAATAAAAAACAAACTGATACACAATAACGAAAAAAGTAACATAATAGATAGTATCATTACGCTAACCAAACACATATGTAACCAAAATTACTTCCAATTTAACAATAAATATTATAAACAAACAACAGGTCTCCCCATGGGTTCACCCATTTCATCTGTCATGTCAGAAATATATTTACAACACTTTGAACAAATAATAATTAAACCTATAATAAACACACACAATATCTTACTATGGACAAGATATGTAGACGATATACTTGTAATATACCAACCTACCATTCACAACGAACACCTCATAATATTAAACAAACTAAATACATACAACGAAAACATACAATTCACCGTTGAAACAGAAATAAATAGAACAATCAACTTCCTCGACATTACTTTAAATATAAATGACAATAAAATAGAAACTACAGTATACAGGAAACCTACTTCCAACAACACCACAATACACTACAAATCTAACCACCCCTGGACACACAAAATTAACACTTACAGTAACATGATAAATAAAGCAATAAAATACACACAGGATAACAAACAAAAATTAAATGAAGAATTAGATAACATTACAAAAATAGCAATAGAAAATGGATACAACAAACACATTATAAAAAATATATACAATAAATTCACAAAAAAACCTAACCTCAACACAACACTACAACCGGAACACGAAAACAATAAAAATAAAAAAATCTACCTAAAATATAAATATACCAATAACAAAATAGAAAAAATAACGAATATATACAACAAAGAATACTACACTCCAACTTACAAACCAAACAACAAAATAATAAAATATCTTAGTAACAAAAACCACATAACAAATTCAGAAAATCATAACCTATCAGGAATCTACAAAATCACTTGCAACAACTGTAACGCCTTTTACATAGGAAAAACATCCAGAACGTTTAAAATAAGATTTGAAGAACATTATAGAGCATTCAAAAATAAAAATTCTAAAGTATCAAATGTTGCAGCACACCTAATTTCCCATAAACACGAAATTACAAATTACGAAAATAACCTAACCATACTGGAAATAAATAACAACCCAATAGAACTAAACTCACTAGAAAAATACCACATTTATAAAAACATACACAACAACTTAATGAATTTACAAACAACATATACAGAAGACATACTATACAGAAACCTCATACACACAGATCAAGAAATAGTGCGCGTAACTTCTACAAACACCGGCTTCACGGACATAGCATCCACAGCAGAGAACAATCAGTGATTCGACAATGGTCAAAGACCGAAAGGTGCCTCATCACTCAAGGTAAAATTATTGCACTTAATGGTGGATAAAATTACTCAAAATTGGTAATTTATTAACTTCATAAAGTCAGTGCAACGGATAAACAATGGATAATATTAAATATCAGGAATTTAATACCTACCAAGGTAAACAACTGTACCGTAAATATATTAACCTCAAAATCAAACTCCAGAATTGCATCAACAAAATACAATTTAATAAAAAATGCCTAACTCTTAATATAACACCAAAATACGCAAAATTACACATAAAAAATAAACAAAACACTATTATCAATAAAGCAACAAAAATAGCAGAATCACACATTATTAAACAAAACATTAAAGCTGCCTACCACAAAAAAAGCCAAATCAATTTACAACTATACACTACCAATTTGGAATTAATGAAAACTTTTGACACTCTCACACCTATTATTCACGAAAAAATACAACAAATTATAATAAAACATAAAACAAATACAATTAACAGACAAAACAAAAAAATCAAAAATTTATCAAAACAACTTAACCTAAAAAATAGCCTAAAAAATAGCCTAGCACCAATCCACTCATCAAAACAACAACATAACCTAAAAAATAGCCCAGAACCAACCCACACCTCTAACAATAATAAATTCATAAACTTAACTAAAACAGAATTTACTGAAAAAGAAAAAATAATAATAACAAACTCCTTCAAATATAACCTACCTAACTTCAACAAAAAACAAATAATAAAAAACTTAATAGTTGACACAGAATCTAACATCCACAAAATTACCCACCAAAATACTGAACACATAAGAAATAACATTAATAATAAAATTAACCTAATAAAAACGGAAAAAAACAAAAAAACGGAACAATATATTAATAAAAAAGAAATTATAAAACTCAGAGAAAAACTAGAAAACAACGATTACTTAATATTAAAATCAGATAAAACAAATACTCCAGTAATAATAGAAAATACCAAATATATCGATTCAATGACTAACTACATAAAAGAAAACAAATACGAACAAATCCCAGACCCAACTAACAAATACCTTATTACAATAAAAAACTTAATAGTCACTCACCGTAACACCCTAAACTATAACAATAAATTAAAATACCACACAAGATTATACCCATTTAAACCATGCGCACCCGTATTATCAGGGATACCTAAAATCCATAAACCAAACACACCATTCAGACCACTAATAAATTTCACAACAGCACCATCTTACATAATCGCAAAAATCCTAGACAAAATCCTAAGGTCTAAAATACACATCAACAACACATACAATATAAAAAATGGATACGAATTAATTAATAAAATAAAAACGATAAAAACAAACAGCAACACAAAAATAATAAGTTATGACATAACTAACATGTACCCTAGTATCCCAATAGAAGAAACCATAGAAATAATAAAAAACAAACTGATACACAATAACGAAAAAAGTAACATAATAGATAGTATCATTACGCTAACCAAACACATATGTAACCAAAATTACTTCCAATTTAACAATAAATATTATAAACAAACAACAGGTCTCCCCATGGGTTCACCCATTTCATCTGTCATGTCAGAAATATATTTACAACACTTTGAACAAATAATAATTAAACCTATAATAAACACACACAATATCTTACTATGGACAAGATATGTAGACGATATACTTGTAATATACCAACCTACCATTCACAACGAACACCTCATAATATTAAACAAACTAAATACATACAACGAAAACATACAATTCACCGTTGAAACAGAAATAAATAGAACAATCAACTTCCTCGACATTACTTTAAATATAAATGATAATAAAATAGAAACTACAGTATACAGGAAACCTACTTCCAACAACACCACAATACACTACAAATCTAACCACCCCTGGACACACAAAATTAACACTTACAGTAACATGATAAATAAAGCAATAAAATACACACAGGATAACAAACAAAAATTAAATGAAGAATTAGATAACATTACAAAAATAGCAATAGAAAATGGATACAACAAACACATTATAAAAAATATATACAATAAATTCACAAAAAAACCTAACCTCAACACAACACTACAACCGGAACACGAAAACAATAAAAATAAAAAAATCTACCTAAAATATAAATATACCAATAACAAAATAGAAAAAATAACGAATATATACAACAAAGAATACTACACTCCAACTTACAAACCAAACAACAAAATAATAAAATATCTTAGTAACAAAAACCACATAACAAATTCAGAAAATCATAACCTATCAGGAATCTACAAAATCACTTGCAACAACTGTAACGCCTTTTACATAGGAAAAACATCCAGAACGTTTAAAATAAGATTTGAAGAACATTATAGAGCATTCAAAAATAAAAATTCTAAAGTATCAAATGTTGCAGCACACCTAATTTCCCATAAACACGAAATTACAAATTACGAAAATAACCTAACCATACTGGAAATAAATAACAACCCAATAGAACTAAACTCACTAGAAAAATACCACATTTATAAAAACATACACAACAACTTAATGAATTTACAAACAACATATACAGAAGACATACTATACAGAAACCTCATACACACAGATCAAGAAATAGTGCGCGTAACTTCTACAAACACCGGCTTCACGGACATAGCATCCACAGCAGAGAACAATCAGTGATTCGACAATGGTCAAAGACCGAAAGGTGCCTCATCACTCAAGGTAAAATTATTGCACTTAATGGTGGATAAAATTACTCAAAATTGGTAATTTATTAACTTCATAAAGTCAGTGCAACGGATAAACAATGGATAATATTAAATATCAGGAATTTAATACCTACCAAGGTAAACAACTGTACCGTAAATATATTAACCTCAAAATCAAACTCCAGAATTGCATCAACAAAATACAATTTAATAAAAAATGCCTAACTCTTAATATAACACCAAAATACGCAAAATTACACATAAAAAATAAACAAAACACTATTATCAATAAAGCAACAAAAATAGCAGAATCACACATTATTAAACAAAACATTAAAGCTGCCTACCACAAAAAAAGCCAAATCAATTTACAACTATACACTACCAATTTGGAATTAATGAAAACTTTTGACACTCTCACACCTATTATTCACGAAAAAATACAACAAATTATAATAAAACATAAAACAAATACAATTAACAGACAAAACAAAAAAATCAAAAATTTATCAAAACAACTTAACCTAAAAAATAGCCTAAAAAATAGCCTAGCACCAATCCACTCATCAAAACAACAACATAACCTAAAAAATAGCCCAGAACCAACCCACACCTCTAACAATAATAAATTCATAAACTTAACTAAAACAGAATTTACTGAAAAAGAAAAAATAATAATAACAAACTCCTTCAAATATAACCTACCTAACTTCAACAAAAAACAAATAATAAAAAACTTAATAGTTGACACAGAATCTAACATCCACAAAATTACCCACCAAAATACTGAACACATAAGAAATAACATTAATAATAAAATTAACCTAATAAAAACGGAAAAAAACAAAAAAACGGAACAATATATTAATAAAAAAGAAATTATAAAACTCAGAGAAAAACTAGAAAACAACGATTACTTAATATTAAAATCAGATAAAACAAATACTCCAGTAATAATAGAAAATACCAAATATATCGATTCAATGACTAACTACATAAAAGAAAACAAATACGAACAAATCCCAGACCCAACTAACAAATACCTTATTACAATAAAAAACTTAATAGTCACTCACCGTAACACCCTAAACTATAACAATAAATTAAAATACCACACAAGATTATACCCATTTAAACCATGCGCACCCGTATTATCAGGGATACCTAAAATCCATAAACCAAACACACCATTCAGACCACTAATAAATTTCACAACAGCACCATCTTACATAATCGCAAAAATCCTAGACAAAATCCTAAGGTCTAAAATACACATCAACAACACATACAATATAAAAAATGGATACGAATTAATTAATAAAATAAAAACGATAAAAACAAACAGCAACACAAAAATAATAAGTTATGACATAACTAACATGTACCCTAGTATCCCAATAGAAGAAACCATAGAAATAATAAAAAACAAACTGATACACAATAACGAAAAAAGTAACATAATAGATAGTATCATTACGCTAACCAAACACATATGTAACCAAAATTACTTCCAATTTAACAATAAATATTATAAACAAACAACAGGTCTCCCCATGGGTTCACCCATTTCATCTGTCATGTCAGAAATATATTTACAACACTTTGAACAAATAATAATTAAACCTATAATAAACACACACAATATCTTACTATGGACAAGATATGTAGACGATATACTTGTAATATACCAACCTACCATTCACAACGAACACCTCATAATATTAAACAAACTAAATACATACAACGAAAACATACAATTCACCGTTGAAACAGAAATAAATAGAACAATCAACTTCCTCGACATTACTTTAAATATAAATGATAATAAAATAGAAACTACAGTATACAGGAAACCTACTTCCAACAACACCACAATACACTACAAATCTAACCACCCCTGGACACACAAAATTAACACTTACAGTAACATGATAAATAAAGCAATAAAATACACACAGGATAACAAACAAAAATTAAATGAAGAATTAGATAACATTACAAAAATAGCAATAGAAAATGGATACAACAAACACATTATAAAAAATATATACAATAAATTCACAAAAAAACCTAACCTCAACACAACACTACAACCGGAACACGAAAACAATAAAAATAAAAAAATCTACCTAAAATATAAATATACCAATAACAAAATAGAAAAAATAACGAATATATACAACAAAGAATACTACACTCCAACTTACAAACCAAACAACAAAATAATAAAATATCTTAGTAACAAAAACCACATAACAAATTCAGAAAATCATAACCTATCAGGAATCTACAAAATCACTTGCAACAACTGTAACGCCTTTTACATAGGAAAAACATCCAGAACGTTTAAAATAAGATTTGAAGAACATTATAGAGCATTCAAAAATAAAAATTCTAAAGTATCAAATGTTGCAGCACACCTAATTTCCCATAAACACGAAATTACAAATTACGAAAATAACCTAACCATACTGGAAATAAATAACAACCCAATAGAACTAAACTCACTAGAAAAATACCACATTTATAAAAACATACACAACAACTTAATGAATTTACAAACAACATATACAGAAGACATACTATACAGAAACCTCATACACACAGATCAAGAAATAGTGCGCGTAACTTCTACAAACACCGGCTTCACGGACATAGCATCCACAGCAGAGAACAATCAGTGATTCGACAATGGTCAAAGACCGAAAGGTGCCTCATCACTCAAGGTAAAATTATTGCACTTAATGGTGGATAAAATTACTCAAAATTGGTAATTTATTAACTTCATATATATATATATATATATATATATATATATATATATATATATAGTTTTGGTTGGTAAAGATTATTTAGATTTTTTGGACTAGGAGACTGACAGACTTACCTTGGTAAGAGTCCACTCTGTAGTCTTGAAATAGAAACACATAAAAGCACTTAAACAATGATATATTTCAACCACACAGTGGTCTTTGTCAATCGAAGAGAAAACAAAAAAAGAAATATGAGAGAATGAAATAAAATATTATTTTTATTTCATGAGAATTATGAGAATTATTTTGTTTCATTCTCTCATATGTGTTTTCTCTTCAATTGACAAAGACCACTGTGTGGTTGAAATATATCATTGTTTAAGTACTTTTATGAGTTTCTATTTCAAGACTACAGAGTGGACTCTTACCAAGGTAAGTCTGTCAGTCTCCTAGTCCAAAAAATCTATATAATGAATCTACAAACAACATATACAGAAGACATACTATATAGAAATATCATACACACAGATCAAGAAAAAGTGCGCGCAACGTCAACAAACACCAACTTCACCGACCGAACATCTACAACAGAAAAACATCAGTGATTCGACAATGGTCAATTGACCGAAAGGTGCCTCATCACTCAAGGTAAAATTATTGCACTTAATGGTGGATAAAATTACTTACAATAGTAATATATTAACTTCATATATATATATATATATATATATATATATATATATATATATATATTCTTGATATTGAACGTTATCCATTGTTTTTCCGTTGCACTGACTTTATGAAGTTAATATATTACTATGTAAGTAATTTTGGTGATTCGACAATGGTCAATTGACCGAAAGGTGCCTCATCACTCAAGGTAAAATTATTGCACTTAATGGTGGAAAAATTACTTACATAGTAATATATTAACTTCATATATATATATATATATATATATATATATATATATATATATATATATATATATATATTCTTGATATTTAACGTTATCCATTGTTTTTCCGTTGCACTGACTTTATGAAGTTAATATATTACTATGTAAGTAATTTTGGTGATTCGACAATGGTCAATTGACCGAAAGGTGCCTCATCACTCAAGGTAAAATTATTGCACTTAATGGTGGATAAAATTACTTACATAGTAATATATTAACTTCATATATATATATATATATATATATATATATATATATATATATATATATATATATATATATATATAAGAAGATTGTGAGCTAATAGAAGGAATTGAAAAAAATCAAGGCAAACTTGAAAATGCCTAGAGTCCCCAAGTAGATATAGGAAGCATCACCACTGTGCCTGTATACGGCAGAAGAAAGTGTGCAGAACTTTTAATCTCATGTCCATTAAGCATACAAAATTCACAATGTCATAGGCACCTGTCTACGGGCTCAAAGTGAAGGTTTATTTCAAGAACATAACTCTGCTTCACATAAGGCACGGTTTTCCTCTATTTTCTCATATCAGAAGAGATTTATTCAAGGAAGAGTTCTTATCTGTATATTTCCTAATATTTATACCCTAAATACGTTTTAAAAAAACATTAAAACTCAATATTTTAAGTAAAAGTAAAAAGTATGTTATTGAATATGTAGTTGTTTGTTTTTTGAATAATGTATAAGAACCATGATTTCACAAACTCTCTGACCTTCTTAATAATTTAGAAGTATAATAGAAGTATTTATTTATCAAGCTGTTATTTGCATATATTTGTGTACTTTCTTACAGAACAAGATCCTGTTCGGCCTTGTCTGCAAGCTCTGTACAGGAATGAAGATATCAAATATCTTCAAGGTTTTGTTATAAAACAAGTTGTTCACCAGGTATATATAACACTTTACACTTTGAACCTTAGCCCCTTAACCCTTAGCGCTCGGATATTTCTAACATGCTTTGCTTCCCCACTTGTAATTAAATTGAGACAAATTCTTCACCTGCAAGTTGCATTATTGTTTATAGAAAACTCCGTTTTCTCTTACATGATTTTAGTAAACTAAGCCATTTATATTCACTAATACTGTATTATTTTCTTATTTGTAGTTTTGCAGAGTATGATATTTTTGAAAACAGTCTTCCGGATGAAGTCCTGGTTTTCTGCCGCATGTTTTGTAGTGAAAAACTGTTTCCCTTATACCTCCTTTTATCTTCCTGTTACTGCAAACTACACAATCCTTAGAACTATTTTTATCCTTGGAAAAGATTAAATGTAATTTCCCATTCAGTCTTCCTTCTTTATCAGTAGTTGATGGCCGACCCCTCTTACTATACGTGTTATTCCTGATATCACCAATGCGTTCCCTCACCAAGTTTTGGCGAAACTATTTTTAACAGGATTTTCTCTCATTTCCTTTATTTTGTTATTATAGATTATAAAACTATTTACTACAGCTACGTCTAATAGCCAGAAAAACATTTTGCCTCACCATTTATTTGTTCGTCTCGTAAAACTGCACGGTTCATTATATTGAACAGCTAAATCTACACCACCCATAAACTGGTTATATTTACAAATACCTGTTGGTTTAGTTACTTTGTTTATGAAACTGAACTACATTCTAATAAATCAGGATCTAGTAAAAGATCAGGAATTTCAGAATCACTAATTGCACGTGAAGCCACGGCAAACTACGAGTAAACAAATAACCGGCAAAACTAACCTACTTGCAGCTTACAACGTAGCGGCAAACTAGATTTTGTGATGACTCACATATTCCTAGCCATTTTCAACTTAGTTCACATTATTTTCAATAGAGTATAGCACCAAACGGTAAAAGATTGAATGTCGTGGGCTTCGCCGCAGACGAGTTATAGGCATTTGAAAATGGTGTCCGGTGACCCCCGACATACGAGTAAACTGCAATATACGCTTGGCGGGGCTCCCCCGACAGTCGAGTGCTAAGGGTTAATAGGTGCCCGTCTCTATCTGCCTGGAGATTTTATGTAAAATATAAAAAGTTCCTGACATATAATAAATACCATATTTACAACAAATTATACATTTTTGTAAAGGGAATGAGACAAGTTTTCAGGAAATATGTTCATATGAATTGATTACTTATATATAGATGTCGTTTTGCCCCTTTGAAAAATTTATAAAAAAGTCAACATATTAAAATAGCAACACTGTACATCACTGCACTTCACGACACATATTTTACTTTGGAATGAAAATAAATATTACATGTTGTATATCATTTTAAAGCTAAAAGAAAATGTAATTTAGAAGTATTTCCTTTAGAATTTAGAAAACCTTCTAAAATCGGGTTATTTACATTTTTATTCATTTTATCAATAAAAGATATGTCGATTGTACCTTAACCTAAATAGGTTTCACTGTTACTGTCACTGTCTAAAAGCTACATATCCTGTGTTAAATCGCTTTCTAAAGAGTTTTTAGTAATTATATGTATAAAGTAATATCTCTAATAATTAAAACTTAATAAACTAAATAACTGAAAGATAAATTTAAAGCAGAAAACAACCAATTCGAAACCTAAACAAAAATTACACAAACTACATACAAATTAAATAAACTAAATAACTGAAAGATAAATTTAAAGCAGAAAAAAACCAACTCGAAACCTAAACAAAAATTACACAAACTACATACAAATTAAATAAACAAAATAACTGATAGAGAATATTTATAGTAAATAACAACCTTGAAATGTAAACAACTCAGACTAATAAAATACTTACTATCTTACGAAAGCAACATCTGTCAAACAAGTATCTGATAGCTCTTGGTCGCCACTCTTATTCAAATGAGTTTTGTTTATAAAAGCAACTCTGATTGGCCTATAGGTAAAGTAGAATAACTAATATAAATAATGATATCTACAAAACTGAGAATATGCGGGAATTAGATTGCTATGGAAATAAATAACGGAAACCCAAGCTATACACAGGCATAGGCAACTAGCGTTAATTAAATGACCTGATTCTATAGTTCAGCGTAGGCTGGAAAGTATTAATAAATGTCCGTAAAATGGAAAGATGGGACTTGAGGCAGTTGTTAAGTAACCACCAAACTCAGATACAATATCACAATATAGGGATGTTCTGTAATACCAAGTTCCAGGATTTGGTTATATAATCTGATCCTGTATATATACTAACAATTCAGAACTACGACCCAACTATCAGTATATTTTTCTTTATTATGTATCTGTATCTTCTGCATTTCTTACATTAAGTTTTATTTTACTTGCTCTTTTCACTTCAATTTCCCATCCGGTATCATACTTTGTTATTTTGGTGTTTGCTGTAAGTATAGCAAGTCTATTTATAGCCAGGTCAATGAACAAACCCTAATATTAGGTAGGATTTTTGAACGTAATCTAACTTTGCCAAATAAATTCATTTAATACACCAATATCATCAATGTTCTATTCCATATTTAATCACACAGGTTTACATTCTGTTAAAATTTAATATTATAATTATGCTTCATTTTCAGGACCTTTACAAAATCCCAAAGGTTTTATCTGTTTTATTTTACTGTTTTAGTCAATTTGTATTAAACATTTTCAGATTAAAGCAGAACAACCTTTGTATTTTCTGACTGAAATGAGGAGCATTACAACTATGTTTGTTAACCTGATACCAAAACAAAAAGATGTTGTCGAAAAACTCATCCAAGATGTTAACAATGCTTATTTTACTATTAGCCAGTAAGTAATGCCTATTACCAATAATCATAATCAAATTAGTTTAGATCCATTGTTTCGCAAATTTCCAACTGTGTATTGTGATATATAGGTTTGTTACTCAATCCCTGGGTTCTGTCAATCTAGTTGGAATGTTTGATAAAGACGTAATGTTTCTTGTAACTTTTGGTCTCCGTGGTGAAGACCATGAGGGAGAAACAGCGAGAAGTTTAAAGTGTGCTTATGATATCCGTCAGGCACTCAGAGATAAAGAATATGTAGAGAGCATTTCCGTTGGAGTTACTTGTGGTACGTATAATGAAATAAGAAGTTTTTTAAAAATAGGAATAAATTGATAAAGCTCGTTATGGAACAAAAATTAAACTTTATATCTAGGGAAGCGTATCTTCTTCATAATAAAAGAAATTTATTGTTTGTTCATTAGAGACAAGATGTTAACAAATTTAAGCAGAAATTAGTAAGTTTAACAAACAGAAATGATCAATACTTAAAGTTACAGTTTTTCATCTGTTTATTTAGTAGGAGTTTGTTCCAGTAAAATTATTTGTTAAAGTTAGAGTTTTACATCAGTTCATTTAGTAGGGTTTTGTTCCAGTAAAATTATTTGATAAAGTTACAGTTTTTCATCAGTTCATTTAGTAGGGTTTTGTTCCAGTAATATTATTTGTTAAAGTTGCAGTTGTTCATCAGTTCATTTAGTAGGGTTTTGTTCCAGTAATATTATTTGTTAAAGTTTTCATCAGTTCATTTAGTAGGGTTTTGTTCCAGTAAAATTATTTGTTACAGTTAGAGGTTTTCATCTGATCATTTTAGCAGGGATTTGTTCCAGTAAAATTATTTGTTAAAGTTACAGATATCATCTGTTCATTTAGTAGGGACTTGAACAATGCGCTGACCTAGTGTGAAACATGTCTGCTGAAAAATATCAGTAAGTAGTGGTTTTTTTGCTAAGTAAATACCAAAAGTGTAATATTACACATCTTTGGTTCTGTATATTCTATAATTAACTTTAAAAGGTAATTTTAAACTTTGGTAAGAGCTTAGAATAAATATATTTTGCTGACGATAAAAGTTAAAGACAAATTATATTACTTAGTATGCTATATATTGTTTTAATTACATTGATATAGGCAATTGATTTATTATTATGAACTATAATTAAGTGAATCTCTCTCTTTCTCTCTCTCTCTCTCTCTCTCTCTCTCTCTCTCTCTCTCTCTCTATATATATATATATATATATATATATATATATATATAGATATTTTACGTTGTCCATTATTTTTCCGTTGCACTGACTTTATGAAGTTAATATATTACTTGTAAATACTTTTATCCACCACTAAGTGCAATAATTTTACCTTGTGTGATGAGGCACCTTTCGGTCACCGAATCACTGATGGTGATTCGACAATGGTCAAGTGACCGAAAGGTGCCTCATCACACAAGGTAAAATTATTGCACTTAGTGGTGAATAAAAGTATTTACAATAGTAATATATTAACTTCATATATATATATATATATATATATATATATATATATATATATATATATATATATATATATTGTAAGTGTCCTTTTATTATAATAAAATGAATGATTCTTTAAAATTTATTTTTCAAAAATTTGTCTTTAATAAATTTTGTGAATATTTAGTTCAAGGCAGGCTAGTAAATTTTCTAATTTATTTAAGATAAATAAATATTCTAGAGCTTTCTTTTTAATAACAAGTTTAATGTATCATTCAAAACAATTTCTTAGCAATTATAAGTTCTATTAATAAATTACAATTTTTTTTTCTTTTTTAAAGTGTTACAAATTTACTATAAGTGTCCTCTATTATAATGAGTCTTATTACTCTAAATTGTATCTCTCTTTTAGCAGCAACAGTTTTTATTTAATTTAGCCTAAATTGATTTTAATTTTAGTTTAGCACAGCTCTCTTAATCTCGGGTTATCTGGTAGGTTTAAAATTTTGAATAATGAAATATTATTTGGAACTCTAAAGTACAAGAGCAAAAAAAAATCTAAGTTATAAATGTTATAAATTATGTTACAAATTAATTTATTTCTAGGTAAAATTGTCCCTTAATATTCTTTCTAAATGTTTTTTTATAGTTCGATTTTATAATAAATTCACTGGTTTCTTTTTCTTTTATAAATGTCTGATTGCAAAATTTCCTAAGTCTATTAATGGATCTAGCCTAGATACTTAAGTGTTGTAGATTCCACTTTTAGGCCTTTATCAAAATATTTAATAAAATCTTTCTAAATAAATAGTTTCAATTAATTTTCTTGAAAGTATTTTGTATTGTTAATTGAATTCGAGACTAACACTCCCGCACTAAGTTTAAATTCATTACATTTTATTGGCCAATTCTGAAGTACGTCTGTCTTGTTTGAGTAGGTGTGTACAACTGAAGCGACGCTAAGCCAAGCATTTAAAAAGTGGCTAAACAAACTATTTCCTTTTTTTAATTGTTGTTACCGGCTTTACGGATGCTGTATTCACTGCCTTTGGTACATTTCATGTTCTTAATAACTACATTTTAATTTCTTTGCAGGTAACTGCATTTAAATATTGTTTCTTCCGACTAAGTTTAAATTATCAGCTGTTCTGTTCACAATGCGCGCGCACCTCACTGAATACGATAGCCATCCTGTCTTGGTCAACTTGTGCAATCAAAAAATGGTTTCACTTTCTTAACACTTAAAGCTTTTACTTTTATTTACATTGTTTTAGTGTTCTTTTCAAACTGTTACATATTAAATTGTTTCTATTATATTGTTTTTTTTATAGTGGTTATTGGTCTAAACTTGTGATTAAATGTTACGATTTTGCCAATTTAGGTTATGTTTACATTTTTCTATTTTTTCATAATTGGTTATTTTATGGTTTGAATCTACTTACATATTTATATTATATTATACGTAGTGCCTTTCTTACTTGCTATTCCAAAATGTAACAATATATATATATATATATATATATATATATATATATATATATATATATATATATATATATATATATATATATATCCAAGCAGAAGACACTGATGAAGATCGGCACATAGGGATCAAAATCGTTCTGTCTAAGTAAGTTTTAAAAAAAATTACAAAATTTAAAGTTTGGTTAGTCATAAACTATTGTTTAAGTGATTAATAATAACTTTATGAAGTCAGTGCAACGGAAAATAATGGACAACGTGAAGTATATATTTATATTTGTTTTTGATATAATTTTTTTATTGAAAGACAATTTATTTTAAGAAAAACTTAAAATTAAATTAATAAAGTCTGTTTCCTGTTTCTCTTTTATTATTTTAGTGGTAACCTAATTTTTTTATATCATAAAATGAAATTTACATACATTTGTAAAATTTATAATGAATTTATAAATGCATTAAATTTATAAATCTAATGAAACTGTACTGATCTAAAAATATAGTTAAATTTTAGATATAAGATTTGTTTTTATATGAAATTATCTAAGAATTTCTCAAAAAATGTTTTTTTTTAAGACCCTATTTAGGCTGTTAAAAAACGAAATAGGCTGTTAAATATACAGCCTGTTTATTAGGCTCTCAAAACTAAAACAGGCTGTGTAAATATACAGCCTATTTAAGCTGTTGAAAAATAGGCTGTTAAATATAACAGGCTATTTAGAATATGAGTTAAGAATATAATAAAAACCATAATTAAGTGGATATTTAGAACTTTATTAACGTAAGTGAATTTATAAGTTTATTCAATAATTAAATTGAATGTACTACTGGTCCTAAAAAATGCTTGCTCAGAGTTTTCTGTATAAAGCGAACTTTTATTATGAAAGTGAGGAACTACTACTTAAAATTGTTCACTACTATTATTTCAAGTATAATATATATATATATATATATATATATATATATATATATATATATATATATATATATATATATATATATATATATATTTTTTTTATTTTTTTATTTTTTTATTACAATTATTTTATTTCATTCTCTCATATTTCTTTTTGTGTTTTGTCTTCGATTGACAAAGAAATATATCATTGTTTAAGTGCTTTTATGTGTTTCTATTTCAAGACTACAGAGTGGACTCTTACCAAGGTAAGTCTGTCAGTCTCCTAGTCCAAAAATATATATATATATATATATATATATATATATATATATATATATATATATAATATCACTTTCACTATATGTACTTAAACAAGAATCTTACTTGTTATTTCTGCGAGTTAACTTTCAAAGATTGGTAGTATCTCCATCATCTGACTTCACTGACCGGGGGTTGTAGTAGACTGCGAGCTGTGTGGAATATCCGATGACACAAGTTGTGGTGTACCGTTATGATCTATTTTCGGATTCACTGCACTGTTCGAGTCTTTTAAGTTTGTCTTGGTGTTAATTTTGTCTATTAGGTTAAATAATTTATTGTTTTATGATTTTATTTGTATTTGTTCGTTTATGATATTATTTTTGTTTATAAATTTGTAGCTGTTCCGAAATTGTCATTTTGAGGCCTTTTTGTACTTTTTCTATTAGGTGTACGTTTTTTCTAATATGGCGAATGTATGTTTGTTTTTCATGGTGTGTGTAGCTAAGTTTGAGTTATAAGTTTTAGGTTTGATGTATGCTTTGAGGTGTTCTTGATATTTTGTCTTTTAATTTCTTTTTTGTTTGGCCTATGTATATTTTATTACAGTCTGGGCATTCGATTTTGTATATTCCGTTATTAAGTGTGGGACATATTTTTTTCGGTTGGTTTATTTTATTGATTATGTTTCCTGTGTATGTAAGCTATGTTAATATTATTTTTTACTGTTTTAGTTATTCCTTTTATATTGTACCCTGTATATGTGAATGTGGCCCATTTTGTTGTTGTTTGTAGTTCAATTTTAGGTTGTTTTAATTTATGTAATATTTTAAATTCTAATTTATCTATAGTTTTTTTATTGTATCTATTTGATATATTATTCGTTTTTCTTTGGCTTTTTCTTAATTTTTTAGAGACAGTTTTAGCATTGTGTATAAGAGTGAGTTGTAAGCAGCCATTTTATATTGTGGGGGATGGTTGGAGTAGTTTGGTAATGTAGTAATGGTTTGTGTGGGTTTCCTATAAATTGAGTATTCAATGTTACTTGTATTTCTGGTTATTGTTAGGTCTAGATAGTTTATTTTATTGTTTATTGTTTTCTTCTTCCATGGTGAACTTTATGTTAGGGTGTAAATTGTTGATTTCATTTAGGATGATATTATTATTTATTGCTTAATTTTGTGAGATGTATAATCCGTCGTCAACATATCGTATCCAATGTCTGTTGTGGTCATGTGTTTTTATGGTTTGTGTGATTAATTCGTCAAGGTTTTGGAGGTAAATTTCTGATATTATACTTGAGAGGAGTGATCCCATTGCTAAGCAATCCTATTTGTTTATATATTTTATTATTAAATGTGAAATAGTTTTGGTTTAGTATGGTCTTTAGGCATTTTGTAATTTGGTTTTTGTATTTGGGGTAGGTTTTAAGATCAGTTAATTTGTTTTTTATTATTTGTTATTTATTATATATATAAACATTACACATATATAATTATATATATGTATATAATAGTTTGCAAATTACATTTATTCATCAAAATTTAGTGACATTGTTCTGTTTTTCTATGTAATTTGTTTAGGTAATGACTAGCTCTGTGATTAATGCATTGGCTATTTAATAATTAAATCTGTACTAACTGTAAAACATGCAAATTTATTATAAATAAATATCTTGTAGCAATTTTGTGCCTATTGAACTCTTTGCTTGGAGATTTGTTTGTTTTCCAGGTATGACATATTGTGGAATTGTTGGTCATACAGTTCGTAAATGCTATACAGTTTTGGGAAGCACCGTAAATAAGGCTGCACGACTTATGTGCTACTATGAAAATAAAGTTACATGTGATGAACAAACATTTAAAAATGCTAATCTTCCTTTGAATCAATTTATAGTGCAAGAAACAAAACAGCTGAAAGGAATAAAAGATGCAGGGATTGTGTATGAATATATAAGTGTAGCTGAGTATGTTCAACCCCCTTTAACCTTAGTTCATATAAAACGTTTGTTGCTGTATGGATAAATCCAACTGCAGAAAGAATGTAACTACATAAACCTCACTTTAACCATAAGGACACTGCAATCATTGAAAAAAATTAATTAAAATAAAAAATGACATAATTTTCATAGCCTATTTTCTCAGCATTGCTAACTGGTCCCTTGAAATTTTTTGTTGTAATATGGGTGTATTAATTGTTGTAAATATAATTAGAAAAAAAAATTTCCTTTCAAATTACGTAGCTTAATAAGTGATCATGAACTAAATGTTCATCAAACTAGATTCATTTTTACCCTCGGATAAAGCTACTTTATCCATCTGTGGTTGGTCAAGAATGGACTTGTCTTTAAATCAGTGTAGTAATCTCCATGAAACTGTTCTTTATTTAGATTAGACGTTCTTGACTAGAAATGTTCATCCTAGCCGTTATCACTAATTATAGTAGAATCTTGATATTCCGAGTCTCGATAATTCGAAGTTTCTTTAAATTCGAGCCTATTCTATCTATTTGAAATAAAATGATGTATTGAACTTCCAAAAAATGTTTATAGTTATACCATATGTAAAGGAAATAAGTTGGGCTTCCTAGAAACGTTCATATCATTACGGTATGAAAAGGAGATTAGTCTGGCTTCCAAGAAATGTTCATATCAGTACAGTGTGGAAAGGAAATAAGTTGGGCTTCCACGATATGTTTTTATTAATATGGTATACAAAGGAAATGAGTCGGGCTTTCAATAAATGTCCATATAAAGCTCTATAAACTGATTTTGCATATTCCTAATTATAATACTGTAGGGTTTATTAAAACACCTATTTTTCCTAATGCACAGGAACATATTTCTGTATAATCTGAGTTTTCGGTAATCCGAAGCGATCTCAGTTCCTTCTACCTTCAATTATTGAGGCTACTGTATATACAAATTTAAAATTAAATTAATAAATTGTGTATTCCCTGATGTATAAATTTTGCCCAATCAATGTAGGCCCTGACGCAGTGGTATGGAACCAAAATAAAAACCATTGCTAGAGGAACTTTAAAAGGAGACCTTCAGACACATGCATCTTGTGTACTGAATGAGTATAAAGTCCATTGAGAAAGATAACTAATAGGCTCCCGCTGCACACAAAGTTGGTACAGGGTAGTAGCTACCTCTGTAGCTGTGTTAACTAGCATTTTACGTAGAATATATTCAGAGTAATGTTAAAACTGTGTAGAATAATTTTTAAAATAAAAATGAAAACCTCTCATTAAGTTCTTTAACCTTGGTGATTCCCTATCATTCACAATGGACATTTAATATCCAGTGCTTAGTAACTAATAACCTACTATTAATTTTGGAAAACTTCCAGAAACCATAATTTCTTCTTTACTCGCTTCGTGTTCTTCATTCCTCTCCTTTTCACTTGATTCTGGTTTCATTTTCTTCTTGTACCTTTTCTTTTTCTTTCTTTGGTTCTCATACCTATTATTTCTGATTCTCCTTTGCTTCCTATTCTACTTCTTTCTGCCTCCATTTTGTTCAATTAATTTTTTTCTCCTTTACATCCCTCTTCTTTCTTATTTAGAAAATAATGTATATCATATTAATATCAACTATCCCTTTTTTCAATCTGTTCTTTACTTGTTTCTTGTGTCATTCCTTTTTAATCAGTGTAAACACATTTAATTGCATCTAATAGTTTTTCTTTTCTTTATTCAATTGAATTCTTCTTAACACTTCTATATTTTTATTGCTGTTGCTTTGTTGTTTCTTAGCGTTACTATTTTACATTTCTTTAGTATTATAATAATTGCATTTCCTTTCAGTTTTTTCATTTTAATTTTATTCATTTGTAACAAGTGTTGTATGTGATAATGACTTCTTTAGGGTTTCTCTGAATAAAAACATGTTTCCTGTTTTGTATTAGCATGTGCCCAATCTGTAGCGTGTCATTTATCCAATAGATCTTATTTAGTCAATGTACCAAACATTTTTACCTCGAATTGATCAGTTTCAGAATGGTTTTGCTCTTCACACACCATTTCTAGCATTTTAATTTCTCGTTTTATCAATATAATGTAATTTAACAGCTCCAGTTAACTGTTAAACATTCTTTTGTGTGGCACAATCTTGGTTATCCAGCATTATACACTACTACATTATACACAGAGAAATACCACAACTCTCTTCTTTAGTAAAATCTAAAGGCTTTTGAGCCTTATATAAACACTAAATCTGGCATGTGACTTATTTTAGTTGCATAGTTTCTATACTTTACATTATAAAGAACATCTTGTGTGCAACATATTTGAATGACATATGACATTGTCAAATTCTGATGAAAAATACAGTATTGAATACAGGATAAATGCATCATCTTTTCCTTAACCTAAACATGTGTGTTTATAACGAAATCCCAAGTTAAAACTTCATACTCATGCTTTTGGAAATAGCTTTGATTCATATTTTACCTTTATACCAATATAGATATCTGATGTCATAGTGTGAGAAGGTTGTAATTGGATACTGTAATTAATTATGTTCAAAATTTTAATTCCCTTAATAGTTACTGTTGCTCATTTACCAACCATAGAAAAGGGTTTAAGAAATATATTTATTAATATTGTACTACCTCATGCTATATAGTTTCCTGAATCGGAATATATATAAATATCTAAACTCTACATACAAACATGTTTATCAGCATTTAACTGCTAAAAGGACTGAAAAAAATACTGTGTTATATAAGAGACTTTCTAGTGTTTTAGAGACTGCCAGATACAGGGTGATAATAACGTAAAGACTTTATTTTTCATGTTATCTCCATTTTGATTTCTTGATTACTGTAAGTTTTGGCCTTGTATATGAAGCATTTATTTTCTTTACACATTCCCTAATTTAAAAACTTAGTATTTTAAATTAAATGAACATTTTTTTACTTAAACAAGTGAATACCATATAAAACAATAATTATATTAGAATAAAAATATTGGAAATGACCAGAATACCACAAACATAACATATAATACAATTTACTTAAGATTAAACCCTTATGTACATTTTCGATGACAATGTCATCATCATCAGAAATGTCTTATAACAAAATATAATCTAGCAAACAAGAAGTTACAACCTAGAGTGGCCTTTATAGTGACCAAGAGTGCCACTCTAGTTTGTAACGTCTTGTTTGCTAGATTGTATTTTGTTATAAAACCCTCTGCTGATCATGATATATGGTCATCAAAATGTACATAAGGGTTTAATCTTGAGTAACTTTTATTATTTGTTATTTTTGTGGTATTGGGGTGTTTTCCAATATTTTCATTATAATATATTGTTTCACTGTGGTCTTGATATTGTATAATAATTATGTATTTAATAATTGAATAAGTTTAAAACAAATAAATTAATATTTAAAAAAAATAATTATAGGGAAATATTTAATAACTTTATTATATCTCTTTGTAGGCGACACTCTGCAGTGTCAAACATGTCTAACATCAGTTATGGAAATGACCATTATGTTAGAATATTTGGTGAAAATTTGAACTTCAAACATCTAAAATGTGTTATAATAACAGGACCACAAGGAGTCGGTAAGACAAACCTGCTCAAATATTACCAAAGGCAAGCATCAGGATCGACAGTCATATTTATAACACTGACTTTGCATCATGCCATGCTGCCATACTATCTTATACAGAAAATATTTAAAAAAGTGAGTGGTTTAACAAAATTATTTTAAAGAATAAATTCTAATTATAAAAATTCTTTTTTTTTAACAATCTTTCTACAATCTCTATATTAATCATCTACAATAAAAATGCAAAGTAATATTCAAAACAGAACAAAAAATTACATATATTAAAAAATTTTTATTGCTTCTAGTTTATTGTTTAATTAGAAGTAGGTGTTATTATCATTATGTTTATATATTACTAAGGTTAACATGATGAGACCTTCAGTTCTAAAATTACTTGTTAATAAGATGGACCAATCGGCTTTAAGCACTGCAACCACTTGTGACTAGGTATTCAGTCCATAAAGTTCACACTGTGTCTACCTCAATGGGTTCAACAAGTTGTTTCTAGAGAAATTTTTTATTGTTGTCTTTAACCCTAGAGGACTCGTGCAGGGTAATTATTCTCCCAGTGAGTTTCCAACAAAGATTATAAAACAGTTGCAAATCCTGAAATTCTTCCAAACCCTACACACCTTTTAATTGACTCGCCCAGTATCTATTTCTGTCCCTACATCACATAGTTTGACAGTTTTTGTTTACTAATAACGGTTTGAAGTTATTGTTGCAAGAGCTTGGAAAGTTTTTACCCCGCGCGAGTCCTTAAGTTACATTACTGGTTTCTATAAATGAAGTTTATTTCTATTTGTATTTTGTGAGGTTTTTATAAGTGAAATTTATTTTAAATTGTATTTTGCAAGGTTTTTATACCATAAATTAATTGTCATTTGTTTTTTTGCAAGATTTGGATGAGTGATTTTTATATATTAATATGTTTTTTGTGAAGATTTTATAACTAAAGTTTGTTTTAACTTATAAACCTAATAATCTATTTTAAATTATCTACGCCCATATTTTGTCATGGGGATAAAAGATGACAAATTTTATAAAATGCCTGTTACAAGAGAAGAAAATTAAAGTATTTGGATAAATTGAAGAAAATGATAATGTCGAGGAAAGTGTTCATTACTCCGGGAGTGAACAAATTGCCTAAAGTGATGTTGATCAAGCTAGTGTTGTTCATGAATACATTGACGAAGATTTGGATTTCAAAATTAAAAAGGTAACTCTGGTAATATAAATAACTTGAATGATAGTTTACATGAAAATTACGCTAAAAAATGTCGCTTAGAACTGAACTTGGAAGAGTACACCTCTGATGAAGATGATCTACCATATAGTGAACGAGCTACTTGTTACTATGGCAAATCTAAAATTGACAAAAAAGGTAGAACGATTGTGCCACCAACAAAATGGGATCACAAATTGGTTCTCAGGGTAAGAATCCCTTAACATTAAAATTCATTTGCGAGGGGTGAAATAAGAAGCAAGAATTCAAATACATCCCTGAAAGCGCGGAATCAGTTGTTTTATAGTGAGACTTGATTCATTACATAGTGTCTAACACAAATATATATATTTATTTTGTTTAAAAAAAAAAAATATATATATATATATATATATATATATATATATATATATATATATATATATATATATATGAAGTTAATATATTACCATTGTAAGTAATTTTATCCGCCATTAAGTGCAATGATTTTACCTTGGTGGATAAAATTACTTACAATAGTAATATATTAACTTCATAAAGTCAGTGCAACGGAAAAACAATGGATAATGTAAAATATCAAGAATATATATATATATATATATATATATATATATATATATATATTTATATTATATTTACAATATAAGCTATAGTTTTATATTTGTCAATATTACAAAAAAATATTTTAATTACAGGCATTATTTTTGCCAGAGAAACATAGACAAAAATCAACAAAATGATGTGCTAATTGTGCAAAAAGTGTTTGTAAACATAAGGGTTTTGACGTATAAAAAAGGAACTCATATTGTACACCTTTGTTCAAAACTTTTATAATATAACAAAATATGTTTAAATAATTATGTTATTTATAACACCAACTATTTTACTCATATTGACCCGAAAACTTGTTGGGGAAAAAATAACCCTGCGCGAGCTCTGGTGAAACGAGTATTAGCTTGCGTTGTTAGTTTGAAATTGATTGTGTGTCGAACTATGCATTTAGTACATAAATAAAATCTCTAAGGTGGTTTTTGTTTTTCATTGTACAACGTATACAATGAAAAAGTTGTTTAGTATTTGATGAATGGGACATT
This sequence comes from Prosapia bicincta, assembly GCA_036971475.1. Classification (NCBI taxonomy): domain Eukaryota; kingdom Metazoa; phylum Arthropoda; class Insecta; order Hemiptera; family Cercopidae; genus Prosapia; species Prosapia bicincta. The sequence goes on from JBAIZL010000004.1 coordinate 10,818,640, forward strand.
TAGTTTTGGTTATTATTTTCAGAACTCACAACGGTAAAAATTAAAATAGGTAACTTTAAATCTTACTACACATTAGTTTATTAAAACAAACACACTAGGTTATTAAAACAAGCAGACTAGTTTTGACCACAATGTCCCCTTCAATCAGTGCTTGGCTACTAAAATGTTTAACAACAAAGTATACATTTTCTTGCAGAGTATCTTTATATTGTAAATAAATGAAAAAATTACTGTGTTAAAAATATTGAGAATAGTATCTAGAAATAAGGACATTGCATTGTCATACTGTTTGTGATATTTCTCAGATACGTTTCTAAATACAGATTTTATTTTAAATGTACTAAGAAGTATAGTCAGTGTTATACTTGTGTGTGGATAAATTTCTTAGTAATATTCCCAAGAAAATTTATCCAAGTTATTGAGCAATTAAGTTTTTGAAACAAACATTTGTTTCATTTCAATAAATAAAGCCTTTATACCACAAATAACTTTGTCATTATTCATATGTACATTTCAGTTGCATAGCAAACATACTCAGAGGTAATTTACAAACAAATTTGTTTGTAAATTACCTCTGAGTATGTTTGCTATACAATTGAAATGTACATAAGGAAATAAATAAATGAAAAAAATATTTCTGATGTAGAGGTTTTATTTATTTAAATTAAACATTACAGCACAGTATGGATGGTCGATCCAATGACTTTAAGGTGATTTTAGTGACAGCACCAGGATTGGATCAGTGACTTCTACCAGTGTCAAGGGATACTAAGACTGCTCTGTATGTGCCAGTAACAGGCAGGCATACCACAATGATGATTCCACACCTCGCTTTTTTTTTATGGAAGGCTCGTTTTATTTAAAAATAAATTCCTATGAAATTAAGAAGAAACTATCAAGTGCGAAATAGCATCTACTGTACACAACACTACCCCTATCTCAAAACCTGACAACAAATCGACCACCCACACAAGACTTAAATGAGTAGAACCAGTGACAGCAACAAATCAAATAATGATATCCGTTTCATCCAGTGACAGCGACAAATCAACTAATGACAGCTGTTTGCTCAATCACAACAGAAGCAACTTCTGATCGATCTATTGTCACTGGAACTGGCATTTTCCAAAGTTGGTCACTGGTACCACCAGCGGCAATCTAATACCAGTGACAAGTCACCGTGATGGAAAATATTGACTATCCCAATGCCACAGTTAAAATATTGCTTTAGTTATGGTAGGTAGGTAGCTTAAGGTAGGTATGTTTTAGCTCCTCATAGAAACATAACTATCTAAAAACACTTGTAAATGTGTTACACATGCTTATAGTAGCACTTACTTTTATAATTGTTGAGGACGGCCTTTTCGGGAAATGTGTCCCATTATCAACTCTGGCCATAACTCACTTATAATAAGATAATATGCATCTTGAATAGGTCCATACAACAAGATGTAATCAATTAAACATTTTTACTGGTGAAACCAAATTTCATTTTTTAACTGTACTTACAAAATTACATATTGTACTATAGAAATATGTGTATCTCTCATGAATCTCTAACTTCATACTTTTTAAGTTGAAAATTAAGTCATATATTTTAATATTTCACTTGGCAAAAACCACTACTTACTGATGCTTCTCAGCAGACGCATTTGCACTTGATCAGTGCATTATTCAGTGATTTTATCGTGTAGTTTTTTATCTAAATAAATATTATTCAGAAACGTTAAGATGTACAGGAACTAATAGTAAATTGTAATTTTAAGACATTTTATTGTGTGTTACATTTATTTTAAAACAAATACCCAATTATAGTAATTATTTCTCTATTCTTTAGAAAACTTGAAACACATGTTATCAATAACACTGAAGTAATTAACACTGCAAAAATTAGTAACATGAGTGATCACATGGACCACTATTATAATACATTTTAAAAGTGTTGTTTTTATGTAATTATTTTTTAAAAATATTTAATCATTTGTGTTAATTCATTGCTTCTTGTCGATAAAACTAATTTCGTCCCTACAGAATGTATTTAGTGGACATAATGACGTTGGTTTCTCATCATTGATTTTTGTTGTTGCCTCAAGAGTGTATGTTGTTTTTGTTTTGAATGTTTAGTCTGCTTGATCCTTGTTAGTGTGTTATCATCTCCATGTTTCAGATAAGAGTTTGAAAACATGTTTATCATGTCTAAGAAATTGTTTCATTTTAGCTAAGCATTTCAGTTGCCATGATTACTTGACACGATGAATTAACCCTTTTGCAGATCAATTGATCCGAGTGATCCAGTTGGCACAAATTAATTCCTCTTGTTAATTGAGCTGTATTTTTTTATGAAAATGTTTTCTTTTATAAAGCACTTACATAAACTGATCAGTAACAATAAATTAAATTATTCATCTTTATTACCTTAGATGGGAATATCAATGACCTACCCTAAACACTGTATTTTGTTTAAGTACTTGTATATGAAGAAGTTTGTATTAGAGCCTTGATTAATTATGCTTTCACTACATTGTTTTCGTCTAGATTTTTGGTGATGGAAAATGGAAGAACAGAGAAGATACATTTCAACAACTTATTGGTCCTAAGAAGAAACACTTACTTTGTTCCCTCAATCCAGTATTCCAGACAAATTTTAAAGGTGACATGAGGGCCTATAACAAAAACAAAGTAATGGAGGTCTTTAGAGCCTTTGCTGGAGATGTATGTATATGTGTTGAAATAATTATATCCCATGCACACGCACACACACACACACACACACACACTAACAAAATGGGGTTTATTGTTTTTTAAAATATTTTTAGTTATTTTATTATAAAATTTATTTTAGCTTGAAATCCAAATTTAGCACAAAGTCAATAAACTATTATTGATATCTTTTTAACAATAGTTATTTGAATTACTTAGTCTGGAAGCATCTATCACTTATGATATAAAAACAAAATATTCTATAAACAAGATATCTATCACTTATTTATTTAACGAAATAAAATTTTACCTATAAAGTCTACAGTTTATCCCAAATGGATACAACAAATTTATCTTTATCAACAATTATTATTATGTAAAAAAATATTTCCTAATCTTACATCTTTTTTTTGTTTTTTGAAACGCCATTTTCTATTTCTAACTTAATTGTTCTGATATTATCAAAGTTAATTTTGGTTGTTTTTATTGCTTGGCCAAATTACTGATTGGCTTGCAAAGTTAATCATACACAAATGTTACTTATGGTTTTGATTTTTCAATTCCTTCTATTAGATCTTTATATAGAATATTATATATATATATATATCTTGTACACATTTTCAATTATTAACAAAATATGTATTTTTTAACCTATAGTGGATGACAATTGATGTTTACAGCTTTTAACTCATAATAATAATACAGGAAATAGTTATTCAATAATTAAATCATAAAAATTTGGGAGTTTAGGTCGGCTTCAAACTGAGTATCTTGATGTTCAAAGTCTAGCGCTTTGGCACTAAACCAACCTTACCATATCTAGAAATGTACTTCTCAAAGATGTATATGAATTTTTCCTTTGCCCCCATCTGGTTGTCATCGGAACCTCCATTGCATGACCTTAAATTGTTACCATGGTTACCACACAATTGCATAAATAATGCTGTAGGAAATAAAATGAATGAAAAGAATAAAGCATACAAAGTGGATTAACTGTATCGAACCCTGTTTCACAAATGGACAATGCTAAAGGAAAGCGAAAAGAAACAACACATTGCAAGCGAAAAAAAAGCGTATGGATAGTAAACAAACAAAAATAATAGTCCAACACCATACATAGAAAGGAAAATGGAAAATTGCAAGGAAATTCGCATTATATTTTGCTACTTAGCCATTCTTATTTCTGACATATGCATATACATATTTATATTGTAATTATAAAATAACAAGAAATTAAAAAGTTTTAAAATTATTTTATGTAGTAATTGACTTCGAAAAAAAATGTTTTTGTATAACTTGTTTCCTCTGGATATGTCACTTAGTAGTTACATTTTTTCATCTTTGGTCCTGAAACTAATATCTTCTCTCTTGCTGTTTACTACTCTGTGAACAAACTAATCGTATCGGGTTATAATGGAACCTTTGTAAACTTTTCATAGGAGTCTTGAAAAAAGAGCTTAAACAATAACTAGTTGGTCAGCCCTCTGCAACTGTACCAAACCCTAACTATATTTTACTCAACTGATTATGACAAGAAAAGATTACCATAAATTTGGTTGTGGTTGACCTACTCTCCTTACCTTTGTCAACCCAAATAATTAATAATATTATACCGCAATCTTTATAGATAGAATCATTTAACACTGCTACGTATCAATCAGCAGAGTCATTTTACTTTATCACATCAATTCCCTTCATTTACAGTATTCTACTCCTCTGTTCTTAATGTTCAAACATTAAATTTTGGTTTGAGGATTGTAGTATAAACCCATACTTATAATTTAGCCAAATACAAGACTTAATTTAAAACTTTCTACTACTCTTTTTTGAACTATCTTCCTATTTATTTAACTAACTAATTTATTAAACTCTTGCTATCACTTGGCAAAAAATCCACTACTTACTGATATTTCTTTTGACAAGTGATACCAAAAGTATAATTTATAAGAAAAACCTCAAGATTGATTACAACTCAAAAACTGCAAGTTTTAACTAAAATTATTTAGTAACTAGTTAGTTTATTATTTGTTAATTTCTCGTTCACACGTAATCAATTTTAGCAAAGAATATTATACTGCGCAAAGCAGAAAGTCATCTGGAATACGAAAAAAATTAAGAATATTTTTGCATTATTTTTTTGATGTAGAAATTTGCAAAATGCCTAAAATGTAATTATTCTTGTTGTTTTATTTCTAACTTTGGCTCAAAAATTATAGAACTTACAGCTCAAAGAAGTGTCAAAGTGTTGAAGTATTTTTGTAGTCAACAGCTGTTGTTTGAAATTTGTAATTTTTTTGTAGTCAACAGCAACTTGAATTACATTTTGAGACATTTTGCATGTTACGATGTCGAAAAATAAAGAAGAAACTTTGAATTAGTAATGTTTTAGTTGTGCTGTAGAGAGGAGGGGAAATTGCTATTTACCAAAATTTTTAATTTTTTGGGGCATGAGCTTTTTTAATGCTTTTTGTAATTTTTTTGTATCACTCGAGTGATTCGATAATGGTCAAGTGACCGAAAGGTGCCTCATCACACAAGGTAAAATAATTGCACTTAATGGTGGATAAAATTACTTACAATAATAATATATTAACTTCATATATATATATATTTTTTTTTTTAGGTTAGTTTTGGTTGGTAAAGATTATTTAGATTTTTTGGACTAGGAGAAAAAGAAATATGGAATGGATATATGGAATGGAAACCCATATTTCTTTTTGTGTTTTCTCTTCGATTGACAAAGACCACTGTGTGGTTGAAATATATCATTGTTTAAGTGCTTTTATGTGTTTCTATTTCAAGACTACAGAGTCTCTTACCAAGGTAAGTCTGTCAGTCTTCTAGTCCAAAAAATCTAAATAATCTATATATATATATATATATATATATATATATATATATATATATATATATATATATATAAATATATATATATATATATATATATATATATATATATATATGAAGTTAATATATTACTATTGTAAGTAATTTTATCCACCATTAAGTGCAATAATTTTACCTTGAGTGGATAAAATTACTTACAATAGTAATATATTAACTTCATAAAGTCAGTGCAACGGAAAAACAATGGAAAAAACAATGTAAAATATCAAGAATATATATATATATATATATATATATATATATATATATATATATATAATGTTGTAGTATTTAACATTGTCCATTATTATTCCATTGCACTGACTTTATAGAGCAATTATATGTTATTATTCCACCATTAAGTGCAATCATTTTTACCTTTTGATGAGGCACCTTTTGGTTACTTGACCATTGTCGAATCACTGAACGGCGATTCGACAATGGTCAAGTGACCAAGAGGTGCCTCACCACATAAGGTAAAAATAATTGCACTTAGTGTGGTAGTATGGTAGTTGAATACATGACACCTGGATCATCTTGTTATTATAGATGCTGCACACTTATAACACATAAACAAATAAAAAAACTGTGTCATGAAATCAAAGAAAGAAAGCATATTCCAAAGGAAATGACATTACAGAATTTCCCACTGATTTTACATATTTCAGACAGCAATGAAATACATTATTAACAAACACAAACATACAACCATATATAGCAATGAAATGCATTATTAACAAACACAAACATACAACCATATATAGCAATGAAATACATTATTAACAAACACAAGCATACAACCATATATAGCAATGAAATACATTATTAACAAACACAAACATACAACCATATATAGCAATGAAATACATTATTAACAAACACAAACATACAACCATATATAGCAATGAAATACATTATTAACAAACACAAATATACAACCATATATAGCAATGAATTACATTATTAACAAACACAAACATACAACCATATATAGCAATGAAGTTGAACTGTATCTGGTTAAAATATGAGAAGGTAGTCATATTGGTGGAGTGTTTTATTATTAAAATAACTGATGTCATTTTGTTTTGTAGCAATGATATTGAAAAAAATATTGTTTGATAAGAAAATAAAATTAAAATTGTTTAATCATTTTTATTCTTTAAACAAGGGATTTTGAAACACAAATAAGTAACTGTTTTTATTTGCAGGTTTGTGAAAATTATATTATATTAATTGATGATGCACACTATACTGATTCCAATTCCATGCCATTTATCAAAGAAATTGTTGACACACACAAGACTTTTGTAGTGATGACGTTTACAAAAACTGAATACCAAAGTCCTGAACTTGTCAGTTTTATAGATTCATTACAGGGGAAAGTGGTAGAACTGAAAAATTTAGATAAAGATTTAATTTTGCCTGTGAGCTGTCGACTCTTTGATGTAGTTGCATTACCAAAAGACATTACATCGTAAGTATAAATCATTTCAATTGATATTAATTATATTATTATTTATTAACACTTTGAAGTAGGGATGGGCCGATTCCTAAAATTTTCGATTCCGATTCCGATTCTAAAATTTTCCGTTCGATTCTCGATTCTTTAGTCGATTCTCGATTCTTTCAAGTTATATTAGCTTACATGCTAGTTCTCTAATAATTAATTTAGTTAGCATCTTGGTCATATGGCAAAACCTTTTAAAAGTTCTGTTTTAATGTAATAGGCTACACAAAACCTTCAACCTTGATTTATCAATAGGAATTTTTAAAGGCATAAAAACATATCAGATAAAAGTAATGACTTATTTTAAAGTTAAAAATTTGAACTTTACACTATTTTTTGATGTTTGAAAAAATACCTAAGCCTATTTACATTGTCTCTCAAAACAAAACAAAAATTAAAAACAAACAACATAAAAAGTAAAAAATTAATACAAATAGGATAGTTTTTAATATTTAAAAGTCTGGCAGGTAATGTACATTTCTGTTCAAAAACACAAGCATTTGAACACGTTGTGGGTCAAGCTAGTCTCATCGCTTGTCATAGAATATATAACTCCTGAAGTTGAGAAATGTTTTTCAGAAAACACTGTCGCGAGTGGACAGACAGGTATTTTATTGCCATTGCATTTAAATGGGGGTATTTGGCACTTTGTACTGCCCAATACTTCCCAACAACACAATCTGGACTGGCATTAGGTTCCCCCAGATAATTGTTAACTTCTTCTTCTACTGTCAATTCCCTTGGGGTACCTTCTTCCTCAACATTCTGGATTAGTAAGGCATACCTTCTCCACATCTGGTGGGACCTTTTTTCATCAGGTGACACCTGCAGGTGTCTGGAACAAGTGCAACTGATTCAGGCCTATTTTGTATTTATTACTCAATCCCAGTTGATTTTAACCGACTATCACTTGTAGGTCCTGTGTCTGAGGATAAAGTTTCTTCAAGTATAGATCTTTTTTGTTGATAAATTTGGGCAAAATGAATGTTGTTAAGTGCTTTTTCATATTTGATATATTATGTGGTTTTCCACCGTCAGTTTCTGTTAACCGTCATCGAATTGACGCGACTGCCAGTATCCTGAACCGAATACAGTCGGGCCTCTTAACGCTTTATGTTTATTAGTACTACTCAGCTGGTGTTGCTACTTTTGGAAAAGTTAAGGCACAGTTTTTAACAACAAGCTTCACACTACTTACAGATGTAATTACGATGGTTTTTGTTTGATAGATAAACGCCGACGGGATTAAAAACATGATGTTATTCTAAGAGCTTTTTGTCCTATAACGTCTATAACATTTTGTCTATAACGTAAATTCCTTAACAAGTAAATTATTTGGTGTTAAAACTTTTACTTAATATGAATCTTGGATAGTATTTACTGGACCTGTAGCATTACTTATCAGAGAGAGAATATATTACACTTTAGTTCTATTCACAAAATGTTTATAAACTCACAAATCAATCACATGTGACACGTTTATGTGTCTTAGTGATAGGCGCCAAAACACTTTTATCATCAGTCAGTTTATTATTTGGGTAACCGGGACATGAAATTATGGTTTTGTTGTTTCTTGCTAACACAAAACACAAAAAATATCAAAACAGTGTACCACAGATAATAAAATTTAATTAAATCAAAAACAATGTCGGGTCAATTGGTCCGACAGAGTATATTTACGTTTCATTTACGGTAGGAAAAAACTATGTTGGGCTAGTTGGTCCGACACGTATTTTTATAAATATTATGATAAGAAACGTATATTCATACTTAGATATGATAGGGGAACAAAGTATAAGAACACATTATTTAAAAATGAGCTTAAAATATTTTGGCAATTCTCTATGAAAACACCGATATTGTGGCCGGCAGCTAAAGTATTAAGGTGCAGTGACGCGTTCGCTTTGTTTGTTAAACTACACGAACTATTTCACCTGTAAGTTTATATTACTGTACCTTATTTTGCTACATTTGTAGCTACTGTGCGGATCTGTTTATCATGTAATAAATAGTTTCATTTGCTATTACAATCGTGTTTATTTTCTTTTCGCTCCGAAATATATTACATTACTGTGAGAGTGATATCTGTCTATAATATAATTTATTGAGGTTAAGTTTCGGAGGAATAATACAGTGTTTTTGTTATCCGTCTATTCGCTCAACCGTCATGGCCACGGTTAATCGAGTTTTTACTGTACTTTTTTGTGTTTTGTTCTGACATCTATAAATCAGTGGCAGTAAGACACGTGGGGGAGAGAGAGAGAGAGTATCGAACCCGCTCTAGTGAGAGAGAGAGAGAGAGAGAGACGAGCGATGTCAAACGACCAGAAATGGTTACGATCTTGATTGCTGTTGCTTCATAAATAATAATATTTTCGTTTACTTTTATCATTTAATTCATTCAAATCAACTAATACGTAAATAAGACATAGTTGGTAATTAATTATTTTTCCAATAAATTACTCCACACACATATTTTAATAGTTAACAAAATAGGAATCGGAATCGACACTTTTATGATGAAGAATCAAGTATCAACGATTCCTCGATACCACCTAGAATCGACGATTCCTGGAATCGGAATCGGCCCATCCCTACTTTGAAGCCTAGTTCCTTAATAAGTGCCCATCTGTCTGCCTGGAGGTTTTCAGGTAAAATATAAAAAATTTCTGACTTATAATAAATATCATATTTACAACAAATTATACATTTTTGTGAAGGAAATGAAACAAGCTTTCAGGAATTATATACATACCAATTGTATAAGGTAAGTATACCTTATATAATAATGCCGTTATGGTCCTTTGAAAAATGTATACAAAAATCAAAAAAATTAAATAGCAACACTAGATCATTCCAATTTTACTACAAATATTTTACATTGGAATGAAAATAAATAGTACATGTTATATATTCTTTTAACACGTTCATTGCCAATCACACGATATCGCGTGGCCATTGCTATCCAAATTCTAAGTGAATTATTATAGCAGTCACAGGAAACATCAATTTTGTTTATTTATTCGTTTTTGAAGCGTTTTGAAGTTTGGTTTTTAATTATTTTAATTATTTGAGTGTTGATTTTGATTTTTTAATTATAAGTGACCAACAAGGACCCTCGAAAAAGCTCAGTTAAATGCCGGATTGTCCAAAAAACATTTTTTTTTAAATCAGAAGGGAAGAGTTATTATTAGATTCTGACCCACAAAAAACACAGAAGACACAAGGAGACCGAGTCCAACACAAGCTAACTAAATTGAAAAAGCCAAACCGCGATGTCTCAGCACCGGCGAAACAGTAAATGCAACTTCTAGAAAAGATTGCAAAAACTGCTATAAAAATAAAAAGAGGATAGACACCACAACTGAGTGTAAAAACTGCCCATGTGCTCCACCATTATGTTTTGACTGTTTTTTTTTAATTGCATGATTGCAATGCTAAATTTTTTAACATTTTGAAGCCATTTTGTAAATTTTGAATGTATGAGTGAATTACAATGTAGAATGAGTTTTTCAAATTTTGCCTGAATATAAATGTCACCTAATTATAGTCATTACAATTAATACATTTAAATGGCTTTTATTTGTAAACTATGTGCTCTTTTTGGCCGAATTATATATCACGCGATATCGCGCGTTTTGGCCATATGGGCAAAAATTGCATTATGTTTGGCCAATCACGCTATATCGCGTGATGGATATTGTAGACCATAATTACTAAGTACATAATAATAAAAGTTTGTAAATATTATATTTACTTATTTTGAGCACTATATAACTAAATAAAACAATAAAAAAAAATTGGCCATCACACAAAATTCCAATTTCCAGCTTGGCAATGAACGTGATAAAGCTAAAAGATAATGTAATTTAGAAATATTTCCTTTAAATTTAGAAAACTCTAAAATTGGGTCATTTACATTTTCATTCACTACATCAATAAATGGTATGTCGATTGTACCGCGGCGTAGATCGGTTTCTCTATTACTGCCACAGTCTAAAAGCAACATATATTGAATAGCTTCTAAAAGTGTCTAGCCATTATATCTATAACGTTTTATCTCTAACAATAAAAATTAATAAACTAAATAACAGAAGGATAAATTTAAAGCGAAAAACATCAAACTTGAAATCTAAACAAAAATTCCACCAACTACAAATTAAATAAAAAAAATATCTGACAGATAAAATTTATAGTAAACAAACTCGTTACATAAACATCTCGCCCTAATAAAACACTCACTATCTGACCAAACCAACATCTGTCAAACTAATGTGTGATAGCTCTCAGTCACCAACATTCAACCAAATATGTTTTAGTTTGTAAAAGCAACTCACATTGGTCTAAAGGTAAGTAGATGTAACATATAATAACCAATATAAAGTATGATATCAATGAAACTGGAAAACGGGGGAACTATGTTTCTCTGGAAAAAAATACGGGATCCGAAGTTACACATGGGCTTAGGCAACTAGCATTAACTAATTGGCTCGATCTAAGGACATAGGCTTGGAATTGTTGGAGGTATCCCCGATGTGCGACAATTTTTCAAACTAAAATTATTATATGTAACACATCATCGCTCATACATCATATTTATTAAAATCATTGAAATGCATTAGCCGCAGCATATTGTGATCTTGCTCAATGTTATCATTTGGTCATTATTATCGTTTCACTTAAAGACAGACACGGAATCATATATATATATATATATATATATATATATATATATATATATATTCTTGATATTTAACGTTATCCATTGTTTTTCAGTTGTACTGACTTTATGAAGTTAATATATTACTATTGTAAGTAATTTTATCCACCATTAAGTGCAATAATTTTACCTTGAGTGATGAGGCACCTTTCGGTCACTTGACCATTGTCGAATCACTGATATTTTTCTGTTGTAGATGTTCGGTCCGTGATATTGGTATCTGTTGACATTACACGCACTTTCTCTTGATCTGTGTGTATGATGTTTTTATATAGTATGTCTTCTGTATATGTTGTTTGTAGATTCATTAAATTGTTGTGTATGTTTTTATAAATGTGGTATTTTTCTAGTGAGTTTAGTTCTATTGGGTTGTTATTTACTTCAAGTATGGTTAGGTTATTTTCGTAATTTGTTATTTCATGTTTATGTGATATTAGGTGTGCTGCAACATTTGATACTTTTGAATTTTTGTTTTTGAATGCTCTATAATGTTCTTCAAATCTTATTTTAAATGTTCTGGTTGTTTTTCCTATGTAAAAAGCGTTACAGTTGTTGCATGTAATTTTGTAAATTCCTGATAGGTTATGTTTTTCTGAATTTGTTTTGTGGTTTGTGTTATTAAGATATTTTATTATTTTGTTGTTTGGTTTGTATGTTGGAGTGTAGTATTCTTTGTTGTATATATTTGTTATTTTTTCTATTTTGTTATTGGTGTATTTATATTTTAGGTAGATTTTTTTATTTTCATTATTTTCGTGTTCCGGTTGTAGTGTTGTGTTGAGGTTAGGTTTTTTGTGAATTTATTGTATATATTTTTTATAATGTGTTTGTTGTATCCATTTTCTATTGCTATTTTTGTAATGTTATCTAATTTTTCATTTAATTTTTGTTTGTTATCCTGTGTGTATTTTATTGCTTTATTTATCATGTTACTGTAAGTGTTAATTTTGTGTGTCCAGGGGTGGTTAGATTTGTAGTGTCACTACATGATTAATAATTTACAAATGCCAATACGCAATCAATATTTTAATAAATCATACCAATTTCAGTGACAAAATCATCAACATCAGTCAGTATAGTTATATGTATTTTAAACTATATTTTAATTATTTATGTGGATTAATTACAGAGTGCTTCTAAGTCGGAGTAGAGGAAATCCTGGATGGTGTAACCAATATCTGAATTATTTGTTAGAGAATGGAAAGCTTGCTATTGTAAGAAGATCATTGGCTGATGTAAAAAAAGACAGGGAAATGGTCCTAAGCGATATTGATGAACATTCTGCAATAAGGGTAATGATATAACTAAGAGTGAATGTTATTTAACTATAAAGTAGATGAGCTGAATTTTAATTCCATTTAGAGTCATATATAGAAAATGCTCAGTAGGTGAAATTCAAGCAATAAGAAAAAACTTTAAGGCGTCAAAATCAATGATTTTTATTTGTTTTTTAAAATAATTGATGTCTTTAAAATAACATTACAATCATAATGTATTCAAAACACCAACAAGTAGTACATATTTTTTATAATGATGTTCTTTAATATATTAAAATGTAAGTATACTTACCTTCAACTGGAAAATCTTAGCTAGTTAGTTTTGAAACTATCTTCTAAAATCTTATGAAAAACTAGCTATGAAATCTTTTGTTTTATAAATTTTTTTACACTTTAAAAAATACCAAATTTAGAGTACTTGTTAATAGCAAAAAATAATTGTTCATAGAGTAGTTGTTTGAACACATGATTAACAACTACAATTAACAACTACTCTATGAACAATAATACACCATAGAACACCAATACACCACAGACTCACACCCACGCAACACAGCTGCGCAACAGTATTTTCTGTGACTCTCATCATTGAATAATGTGTTAACCTAGGGTGAACGCATCAGCTGAAAAATATCAGTAGGTATTGGTTATTTGCCAAGTTAATACCAAAAGTGTAATGTGACTATAAGTTTTGTTACACAGTGAAAATTAGTCGACTGTCCTGAGTTACAATAAAAATATTGAAAAGAACCCCAATACCACAAAAATAATCAAAAATAACAAATAAAACAAGTTACTTAAGATTAAACCCTTATGTACATTTCGATGACCATGTCATCATCATCAGAGGGTCTTGTTACAAAACACAATCTAGCACACAAGAAGTTACAAACTAGAATGAAGTTACAAAACTTATCATTCTAGTTTGTAACTTCTTGTGTGCTAGATTGTGTTTTGTAACAAGACCCTCTGATGATGATGACATGGTCATCGAAATGTACATAAGGGTTTAATCTTAAGTAACTTGTTTTATTTGTTATTTTTGATTATTTTTGTGGTATTGGGGTTCTTTTCAATATTTTTATTGTAATATATTGTACCACTGTGCTCTTGATATTGTGTGTCCTGAGTTAGTTCATTATATATTAAACACTTGTAAATTATAATTAAAAGATTCTTGACTAAGTGAATACGTTAAGGGCTTACTTGCTGATACGTTTCGAAACAATCATTCCTTTTATGATCCATTCAAACAACTTATAAATTGTTACACATGGCTTATAGTAGCACTTCCTTTATATTGTTGAGGAGGGTCAACTCGAGAGATGTGTCCCATTATCAACTCAAACCATAACTCGGGAGATGGCTGTCCTCAACAATATAAAGTAAGTGCTACTATAGGCAAGTGTAACAATTTACAAATGTTTTTAGTAGACAACTAGTAGCTAATGTGAAGATGAAATCAACAAATCTTTATTGCATTATATATTCCTATGCAGCTCCGTGTTCCGCCCTCCTACACGTAAGAGCAGTTGTTTGCAAACTGCAAAATCAAATATTGTGTTTCATGCATTATAGTAGCAGAAATTGTACCATTTTATTTTATATCCACATGCTTATGTACAGTTATTAACATCAGACCAAATATTTAATTTATAGACAATGACCAAATGAATGTCGTTTTTAATTATAAATGCAACTATATTTACTAGTCCTTAGTTTTGAAAGGTTTATTAAATGCCTTCTATTTGCTCACACTCTCCTGATATTTATCTTGTACAAATTTTCAATCGTTAGTAAAATACATTTTTATTCATCCAATCAAGTTAAAATATATATTTTTTAAAACCTATAGTGGATGATAATTGATGTTAGTAAAGTTTTTTCAAATATCTATTCAATAATTAAATTATAAAATTTGTTGGGTTCAGCTGAATCTTCCTGTTCCAAGTCTAGTGTGCCTTGGCATTGCGCCACCTTTCCAATACCTAGAAATATATTTCTCAAAGATGTATATGAATTTGTTTTTCCTCATCAGGTTGTCATCGAAACCTCCATTGTACAACTTTTAACTGTTGCCATGGTTACCACACGATATCATAAATAGTGCTCTAGCGTAGCTAAAAAAAATTTTTCCTTGGTAACCTCAGTAGGAATTTACTTAAAAAACTTTTTTTTTAATTAGTTGTTTATGACCTTTTTGACTAAGATCAATCAAAAGTTGAGAATAATTACAATTTTATTAATAAAAATAACAATATTAAATTTAACTATTTTTTGTTTTTGCAAATTACAGATGTTTTTGAAAAATGAAAAGGCTCAGGTAAAAGTTGCCATAACTGTAAATGAGACCACTCTGTTACCAGCTAGTATGTGTGGTAAGGTTTGTTATAACTTTGCTAACTTTAACTTTTGAAATAAAAATACTCATAAAAATACAGTAGAGTCTTGATAATTCAAGGTAGATGGGACAGAGACCCACTTGGATTACCAGAAACGCGGATTAGACGTTCCTATGCATTAGAAAAATAGGAATTAATGAACGCTATAGGTAATTAAAAATGCACTAAATATGTTTATAGAACTTTATATCAACATTTTTTGGAAGCCTGACTCATTTCCTTAGCATACCTTATGGTTATAAACGTTTCTTGGAAGCCTGATTCATTGATACGATTCCTTGAATACGATATTGATATAAACACTACTTAGATGACCGATTCATTTCCTTTGGATACCGTTATTGATATAAACATTTTTCGGAAACCGACCTCATTTTCTTTGGATACCTTATTCATATAAACATTTTTCGGGAGACTCATTTCTTTGTTTACTGTATAATTATAAACATTTCTTGGAAACCTAACTCTTCATTTTCTTTTAAAATGTAAAATAGGCTCAAATAGGAAGTCACAAATTTAACAAAAGCTCAAAATATCGGGACTCAGATTATCGAGACTCTACTATATTTTTTTTCAGTTAGAATCTAAGGTTATATTTAAATCATAGGCCATTTTAACAGTAATATTAGTCTAGAAGAGTGAAATATGCTTCCAAATTTAGGCATTACTTGTAGAAATATAATACAAACGCCTATTCCCACACCTATTAACATTTTGAATCTTTTTGTTCATTCTATGTCTTTATAGTAAATTATTTATTTGTAGGATCTAAAATATTTGTTAAAATCTTAAACAAGACCTTAAGTCATATAAAATGTAGGTATTTGCAGTAGTCTTCGTGTGGCATTGATAAGCGACAACCAGAAAGTAATATTAAATTTGAAACAAAAACTGAAGTTGTAAATATACTATTATGTTATTATGTACAAATCAAAGTAATACATTTTCCTAACGTTTACACGTAATTTCCAAAGGAATTCCAGTACTTGTACCACTTTACGATTATTGAAATTCTCTGCATATAATTATCCTGCCTTGGAACTTACTTAACATATCATATTGTTTTAGAACTCTTCTATGGTGAAGAGCTGGAATTCAAATCACTTTTCTTTGTAAGTAAATAAAAGGAAATCACTAGGAGTCTGGACTTTAAGGTGAAGATCAAAACATATCCCATTCGAACTTGGTAAAAAATTCATTTGTTCATTAAGTTGTGTCATGCTCATGTTGTTTTAGTTGTTTAAAAGTTTCACTATAGTCTTCAAAAGTGATGTTTATACCTTGCTTCATGAAATCAACAACTGCAATGTTCTTAATATCGCAAAAAGCTCTTAGCCATATCTGTCCTTGCTAACAAAGTATGCCAGGCTTTCATCGGCTTGCTAAGTGAAGTGGTATGTCCCTACTTGTTCCAAATCAAAACGTAATCGGAACTGTTCTCAGCATATGTCACTTACATTTTAATACCAGAATCAATTTTTTTCCTTTACAAACATACCACAAAAAAGTCAATTGCAAAACCTATTCATTTGTTTTTGTAAATGCCAGTGGTATTCGTACCCAAAAAAACTTCAACTTAGAGGAATCTAGTTTTTCTCTAGTAATTTCATTGGAAAGACTCCTAGAATCAGTAGGAACTTTTTCAGAAACGTTTAGGTTTCTCACAAACATTTTAATCATCTTTAAAAGAGAAGTGGTCCATGACAAGAGATGGCCTACCACTGTCTTCCTCATGAATGTTTGTTTTACCATTTTTAAAAACAGTACTCACTAACACACCACGTGTCAATCATAATTTTTGACCAATAAACTCCTCACAATTCATGATGAATTTTGGCTGTACAACCTATTGCCCATTAAAATTGTATCGCCACACTCTTCATTTTCGGCAGGATGTCCTATTACAGTACTCTTGTTTTTGAGGTAATAACTAGAATGCTTGATACTTTACAATGCTTCACATTATACTACTGGAAGCACACCGAGGTAATGCAAACACTGAGTTAAATACAGCATCCCTCTAACCACTATTCTTGCTAAGCAACAATGTCGTACACCTTGTACATTGCCTAATCCAGTCTCTGGGTTGTTAGATGTCCACTTATGACAATATAATCATTCTATTTGAGAATTAGAGCTGATTTTCAATTTTAAAGCTATTAAACCTAATAAAGTTGACTAATATTTAATTTCTCATGGATTTTTTAAAAAATTTTCAGAAATTCTGTTTTTTTTCTTCAAGTTGGCTGCTTTAAAAATAATATTTACATAAATATCTAAAGGATTTACTACAGTAAAAATTTCAGTGCTCTAAACATGATTTGTATATCTAAGTGATATTATTTCCTTTGATATATACACAATTAATTTGTCACGACAAACTAAAGGATTAATGATTATTTGATAGTTTTAAAACATTTAACAATACTTTTTGCTCTAAATACTTGCTGATCAGTTTTTAATAGTCGAATATGTTAATAGCTACATAATATGTATACATATATTATACTGTATTACCAATAGCCAATAAAAAACATTTTTTGCGATTTTTTTTCAAGAAGGTATATAAAATAATTTAGTTTATAAATATTATTTACCCGGAATAAAAACTGTTATTTTAAAGAAACTAATATTTTAACACTTTTAGAATATTGAATCCAATCTACAAATAATCATATTGTACTTAAACTGTTCACAAACTGTGATTTTTAGCAATAACTTTTCAACACGTTTGGGATAATAATTCGAAACTATAGATGATTGAAGTTGCTTGTTGTAATCATCATAAATTCACTGATTAAACTATAATTAAATATTACTTAAATAAGTGAATACATAAGGCCTTACTTGCTGATGCTTTTTGAAACAATCGTTCCTTTTACGAAGTAAAGTATCTACTGTAGAGCGATTGTTTCGAAACACATCAGCAAGTAAACCCTTTTGTATTCACTTATTTAAGTATTATTTAATTATACTATAGACGATGTTTTCAGCAATATAGGTGATGATTTTATTTCTTATTTGTTTGTCAGGCATGATAATGTCAACCTTTGACCGTTTGGGTCCGTATGAACAAGTCCTATTAAAATGTGCTGCAGCTATGGGGAAAGAATTCTCTTTTGCACAACTGATTAAAGTTTTACCTGAACAGCCAGTGGAAAACATAGATAGAGGTAATGTTTCTTAAACTTGTTTGTATTATCTTGGCAAAAAACCACTACTTATTGATTTGTTCAGCAGATGCATTTCACGCTAGGTCAGAGCATTTTTCAATGCTGTGAATTACTGACAAGATTGCTCAGGTGTGTTGTGTTGTGTTGGTGTGAGTCTGTGGTGTATTTCTGTTCTGTGTTGTGTTTTTGTTCATAGAGTTGTTAATTATGTGCTCAAATATAGTTTTTGATTGGGAGTGTGTTTTGTCATTTAGAATGTGCTGTGGATAGTATTTATGATGTTTATATATCTCTACTTTTCTACTGTGTTAAGTTTTCTTCTTATTGATGTAATGTAGGATTTTTAGATTGGTGTCTATGTCAGTCTTTGAGTGTAGTGTGTTTTGTACGTGTATGGCAAAATTTGATGTGGGTTGTGTCTTTTTTATCTGTTTTACATGTTCTTCGTATCTTGTGGTAAATGTTCTCCCTGTTTGGCCTATGGTTATTTTTGCCAAGATAATACAAGCAAGTGTGATTTTTATAAAAACCTCAAGATGTACAACACAAAAACTGCAAGTTGTAATGTTCCTGTCATATATTCTCTATATTTAAGTTTATAATGGTGATTCTATATCGTTCTCATAAAACTAATTTATTAGCTTGTGATCTCTGTCTTGCACCACAACTGTAACTAATCTGGATACAGTATATGTTGAAACTAAAATTTGTTATATTTACACAATTATATCCTAATAAATACAATTATCATAAGCTACATAAAGTAAGGAAAATACATTGGCGCAAGTGTTTCTCAACTACATAAGGACACCAAAGCCGAGCCGGGGCGAGCGGGGGATGTGATGGGATGCTAAGCTAAGCAAGATCTGCTATGCGTTTGCATTGAAGCCGATTCACATGTAGTAAGTTTCCTAGCCTTGTAGTGAGAAGTGCTTCTTTCCTATCAGTCTCAGTTGCAACGTAGTGCAATAATAAAGTCATCGACTTTGACGATGATGATGTTATTGGATAGTTCTTTACTTGATGACGAATGTTTGGGAGAAAGAAGGTGATACTGGACACACAATATCAATAAAGATCACAAGCCTAGTGAACAGTTCGTAACAGGTCTTTCCAAGAATTTTTAATTCACTCCGAAAGCTGTCCCTCAAATATTTCCAACTTTTCTTTGCTACAATATCTGAATTCTTTGCTACAAGAAATGAAAAATAATATTGTTAACAACTGTATTTTGTGGATATTAGAGTGTTAGAAACTATATTACATATTGTCGGGTGACACATTTGTATCCATGTACTTCGTGTTTGATTCCACAACGGAGGTATTTCTTGAATCGAACTAATTGATATTTCAATATCATTACACATTATAATAGTATTTTTAAATTAACAAAACAAAAAGAACTTGAAACAATAAAGAAACAATATATTGTATAATGTTTCTTAGCTCACTGGGCTGGAGCTCTGAAATAGACTGAATGAAGACAGTAAACCCTTGAATTGGCGGAAGGTAGGACTGCACAAAATGGCTCAACATCGTTCGGCATGGCCTGACATGTGCCGCATTGTAAAAACTCCTATATAAACACTGTGTATTTAGTGACCAAGCGATTATCGTACGGCTAAACATCACCTGGTCCGGCTTTGGTGTGAAACCCCACAAAGAAAATAATGGTGAATAGACTTCATAAGATCAATCTAATTAGTTTCTTCTAGTTTGAATTTGTGTATAATGTTTAAAGATTAACTTTGCTTTTTATATTTACAGCCATTAAACATTTATTACAACTTAACTTTCTTCAGTGTAAAACTACTGCAGTCTGGAATGAAGTAAATCATGAAAGAAGAATGTCATGTTTTTGTAATGACAAAGAGAAAAGTAAGCTTAAAACCAAACTAAACTAGTATTTAACAAAGCTTACCTAAAAAACTAAATTTGTTTCCATAATCAAATTTTGGTTTGTGAAAACTTTTTCATGTCCTTATGCTTTTATTACAATTAGTACTTAAAAGTATTTTTGTCTGTCCCTCATAACAATTTTGTTGACTTCTTTATACAAGTCATAAAATTACAGTAAACTTCCTGTAATCCAGCACATTCAGGACTTGAGGGATGCCGGATTAGAAATTATTCTGAATTTAAGAATTGAGATCAGAAAAATTGGAAAACATAAACAACACAGTAGAAATAACAAATTTGTATTCTTGAAACAGCTCAAATATGTATATTGTATGTACATATGTATTGTACATGAATAGTAAAGGTTAAACAAAACTCAGTGCATTGTTGTCTAACTCTAGTCTGTGGGGTTGTTCTTGTTGGTAATATTAAACAAATCACAAGTGTCGGATTGGTTTTAGTTTTTTCTCCCTTTGTTTTTTTTATGAAGTCATTTCTAATGATGCGAAGTTTCATTATTTCAGCATCATTAAACGAACTGCAACATTCAGAAAATTTCATGAAAGTGTTCAAGGCATCAGCTGCTTGATTCCAAGTGATGTTTTGGCTTTTTCAACAACCGGTAATGGGTTTACCCTCGGATCGTTTTACTGAAAACCATTGTTTATCATTCAGCTGGTGGTCACCTAATAATAGACCTAATAAATATGATTAAGAAAATTGTTATTTTCATATAATTACTTCAGTACTAAAACTGGTTTTTTCTTTTTTCTGAAATTAGATTACAGTAAAACCACTCATATCCGGAGCAATGTGGCGACTATGGGATCTGGATAGTGAAAAATCCGGATATGAGAGGGGTTATAAGTAGATGCGTGATTGTTTTAAGTAAATAAGTTACACTTATTGAAGTTGTAATTATATTTTAATATCAATATTAAACTATACTTACAATTTAGTTACATGCCTTTATGTACAGTTCCTTAACCCATTGCGGTTTATGTGCTAGGTCATCTAGGCATTGCAATTTATCATTAGGGGGAATAAAGGCCAGTCCAGCTAATCATGAAAGTCGTCATTGTTTGGTTAATTTGTTTGCATCAAGAGAGTTTATTTTCTGATATGAATGGACAAGACTAGATGTCTGTTGTTTTCTAAGTCATATTTATCGACTCTCAAAACTTCACAAATATAGATATTTTGCCCTTCTGCCATCTAACATCCAACATAACTGATAGGGACACTCAAACATAACTGATTAAGTTGAATCATACACCAATCTGTAGAACACTAGTGAACTGGATGAGTCGGGAAAGATCAAAGAGCCGACTGCTGGTGGTAGAAACTGGGCTGACAGCAAGGCCCCTTGTGGAATAAAAATGCTTAGAACAAGTTATATAACTTTTCTTTTCACGTACTTATTTAATTGAGAAACATGACACTAACATATATACACTATTATATACACTAACACTTATATACACTAACACTTATATACACTAACAAAAACCGTTACAAACAATGATAAACTTGTTGTAAACAATGTAAACACTAAACCTCCAAGCAAAAAGGTCAACAAAATTGTGAGTAACAAACAGACCACTCATTCACTACGTTCGTTACGATGTTTTAAATTATGCAAGAATTATTTTACCGATTATATTCTATTAAAAAATATATTTTGTGAACATCCAAAAATTGGACGTTGGGATTAAACACGATTTCTCAACACATCCGAAAAATCGGACGCTGAGATAAAAAGGGTTAAAGTGAGATTTTCAATACAAGACTATTATAAAAGCTTATGGTGCTGTATAATTTATTTATGTATAATTGATTTATTCTTTTCAGCATCTAATTTATGTTTGGAATATTTTGAAGACAGTAATGACTTTAAATATTGTCAAAAACTTTCATTCAAAGTTAAGGTCATGCAAGATATAATTTATGACCTAATGACAATAAATCAGAATAAAATATTTCATTCAAAAGCCTTCAAATACCTAAGTGAATTGAAAATAAGATGTAGAGTTTGTAAAAATCTTGAGCAAATGGTAAGACTTATAATAATGTTTAATGTTAAACATAATTTTTTTAAAGAAGTTTTTTCAGTTAGAAAATTTTATTTATTTAGAGATTTAGACCTTATTTTTCCTCTCTAATATAACATCTTGTAATTACAGAGGAATAAATTTGTAACAAATACTATATTATTTTAACAAACAAAATTAATAGTTTTTCTAGAGGGTTAACAGCAAGGACTGAACCAATCCTGCATAGATATAGTTTTAAATTTTGAGTAATGTGGGTGAAACAAACTTTCTTATATATATATATATATATATATATATATATATATATATATATATATGCAGTAGAGTGTCAAAAATCCGAAACGTCAAATATCCAAAGGCCTCCTTCTACACTCCGTTACACACACTTCGTGGAATCTCCGCTTCTTTAGTTAAGTTTGTAATATAGCTTAATGTGCGGGTATATTTGAGTGAAACTCAAGGACATCTTCCCTTTACCCACCACGTACCAGAAAAAACTGATTCATTTGATCTTGAGGCATTAGACAAGCCACAAAGACACTTTAAAGTGGTTTTAGTGGAGAATCCCAGATTATGAGGGAAAGGGCCTAATTCTTTCATCTTAAAAACATTATTCTTTGACTTAGTTATGCATATATCTTGTTATATAAATCATCATTTTTATTTGTCAACAAGGACATGAAATAATATTATATATATATATATATATATATATATATATATATATATATATATATTTATATTTTACGTTGTCTATTATTTTTCTGTTGCACTGACTTTATGAAGTTAATATATTACTATTGTAAATACTTTTATCCACCTAAGAGTGCAATAATTTTACCTTGTGTGATGAGGCGCCTTTTGGTCATTTGACCATTGTCGAATCACTTGAGTGATTCCTATATATATATATAGGAATTTTTGGACTAGATAGGAGACAGACAGACTTACCTAATGGCAATAGTCCAAAATTGCCAATCTCTTGGAAATAAATAAATAGACACATATAAAAACTTATCACACTATTAGTGGTATACCAAATCTAGAGAGCCTCCTTTTACTCCAAATCCTCCAAATAAAACTCCTTTTACCTTCCCCCTAACTTCTACCATTTTTAACAACTCCATTTACCTTCCTTCTGACAGACTATTAGTTTACTAGTTTCAAATAATCAATACTTATACAAATCACATATAGCACTATATCATAAACTATATATCTGCGACATTTGGATATTTATACACATCTGTGGTTCACTTCAGTCTTTTCTTTTTCTCTTTTTTGATTGACAAAGATCTTTTTGATCGAAATATTTCAATAGTGTGATAAGTTTTTATATGTGTCTATTTATTTATTTCCAAGAGATTGCAGTTTTTTACTATTACCATTAGGTAAGTCTGTCAGTCTCCTATCTAGTCCAAAAATTCCTAAATAAGTTCTAAGCTCTAATAGAACTAACCTATATATATATATATATATATAATTATATAAATAGTGAATTTAATTATAGTTTATAATCAAATTCAATTAAAAAAAAAAATAACATGCATCCACTAAACACATTATTTAAACTCAGAGTTTTTAATTATAATGCCATATATCGTTATAGTTTGTTAAGATTATAAGGAATATCTTTATTTAAAAACGTAATTTAAGTAAAGTTAAATGTAGAAGTCATCAACACGAAGGTAGCTAGAACTTAGCAGAAAGGCTCACTAAACACTTGTTATCTCCTCAACATTATCACAAACCAAATAATAAGGGAAATGCATAATGTGATGAACAAATTTGAGATAATGAGATTGATGCTATACGGTTGCCAAAGTTGCAGCACCATTTTGCAGAAAATTAAAATTAATTCAAAGGATTAATTTAATTACAAAGTTAGTTTTTTTAACATGGTAAGACCTATCTAACACAACACACATGACTCTCACACATAAACATGAGATGAGTAGTAAAATTAACCAACTAATTTTTAAGTTTTTAATACCTAAATATAGCAATATTTGAACTTTGCACAAATACCATTTAGTTGGAATAAAGTACTTTAAAAGTGTAATTTCAAATTTTCTACAACTCTGTAGTAAAAACGTTTGAGAGCCTCAAATATAGTTTGATTACTGAATAAAACTTAGGAATTGAAGCCAAATCAAGAATCTATATATACCTGTAAAACCTCCTAGGGCAATATACTGCAGAATTTAAGATTTAGAAATCATGTGAATGATGTTTTGAATGGGAATTAAATTAATAACTTAACATTAATTTACGACTATCCGAACTTTAATTGTGTATAGATTTGTAAAACAAATCTGAAAAAACAGGATTAAAAATAGTATTTAAAACTAATAACAAACGGTAAAACAAAATACAACACAACATCAACAACAAACATAAACTTCAAGCACCAGGCTTATAAAAATGAAACTGTACAGACTGCAGCAAATTGTACAAAGGGCAAAAAGGTTGTAGTTTCTAACAAAGATTCAAACAGCACATACAACCAATCAAACATAACACCAAGTCAGCATTCGTCAATGACCTAAATGAAACCGGGCACAAATACACAGACCATAATCTAGAAATCTTATGCATCAACCAGAAAGGACCACAACTGAACACACTAGAACAGTATGAAATTTACAAAGACACAAAATACAAATATATCAAACGAACAGACCAAATTCAAATCATATACACTTGTATAGTTTTGGTAGCAAAACTAAAGAAAGAAAATGAATAGGGTAGTTTAAATCATTCGAGGTTACACTAAAACGTCCGGAAGACCACCCACTCTTTGTTGGAGCAGTATGGGGTCTGCTTTATTAATAAAAAACAACACTGAATTTAAGTTTAACACTAAAACGTTAATTAAAGGAAATAACACAAGTTTATGAGTCACAGTTAAGTCTATGCCACTTACCAATCCAAAGGTATGCGGTGCTGGTGAAACTATGAGTCGTTGGTCATCACAGGCCTGTGTGAAGTCCTGCAGGGATGAAATGTAGATTCTCGCAAGGTGGCATAAAACTAAAACTCATTTAAATTGGATTTTAAATACCTTCACTTAAATCATCACAATATAAAAGTCTTTAGTTAATAAATGATAGTTCCTTCGCGCGATTAAAGAGTTAATGTTCTGCGGTAAAATGAGCGAACACGAGGTTAACCTAAGAAATTACACTTGTACAAGGAAAGCGGTTTAAAATAGTTTTATCGCGGCTAAAGTCGTTAATTTATAGTTAGAACGCATCTAAGACATTAATTGAACATAATTAGTAAGCGGTGTAATATTCTAACGCGGTTTAAACCCGATGTAATCGGCTAAAACACTTGAATAGAAAACAGGAGAACCGCACTAGTAAACCACCATGTTGCAAGAAGTGTGTAACTTGAGAAAGACGGAAATGCCAGCAACAGGTAACTAAATCAGAAATTACGTGGACCTAGTCTAAAACCATAGATGAATAGTCTAAATGCGTCTGGTGACTGGATCGTAAAACCTACTTCTTTGCAGTAAAAGAAGCCTAGATTCTGGTCGGCAATGAAAGTCTAGTAGGCGGTGGAACTTGAACTGTGATAAAACACCAGCTGATTGCTAGGTTATACGAAATAATGAGAATTGTAAACAAACGTGGTCTATTGAAAGTGAGGTTAAAGATCCTGTACTTAACAACACTCTTTGACTGTTAAAAACTTGCCTTTAAAATTGTTACCGCTTAACCCAACAACAACTCCAAGTAAAACATTTAGACACTGAGGAAGATCACCACGGTGCGATTAAAAATGTTCTGTCTCAGTAAGTTTTTACAAATTTACACAAAATTAATGTTCGGATATTCGTAAATTAATATAAAGTCATTAATTAAGTTTCACCAAACGTAATGGACTACAAAATCCAAAAGGAATAAATGTTGCTTGAAATTTTTATTTAGAGATAAACAATAAATCTCACATATAGCATTAAAATATTTGTGTAATAGACATTTACTCTAATAAACCGGAGCATTAATTTAAATACTGTCATATTTTATGTAATTAACAGTGTTATTTAAATACGGTCTTAAATTTATGTAAATCATGTCTTGTATTTTATGTCATGTTTTCAGGAAGATGATGGTAGTTCATTCTTGGATATCACTGATATTAAAAACACCATGATTTCAAATACTAAAAAAGGTAAGTACAAATTTAAAAAAACATGTGGTGGGAAAATTAAACTATTGTAAGTATATATGAAGCAATCCTTTTACACCAGGGTTACAGCTATATTTTAATTGATCTCTTATACAACCCTCTCACAAAACACAGTGTGCCTTCTACAATTCATGTAATGAACAAAATTATTTATTTCCATACAAGTGTACAAATAAATAAATGTTTTATAGACAAATGAACATAATTTAATTTTTATTTCTATAAACGTTTTCAACTAGAATGTTTTTGAAGCAAATATATTTCGCTGATAAATTTCAGTATCCTGACTCAGTATTTCCTTTTATATCTACTTTACTTTTAAATATGTCACATTCAACTCCATTTTGCACCAGACTCTCCAGGTTCTGTATAAGTATTTGATATTGGTGTAAGTAAAGAATACACATTACTGTTATACACCTTTAGAATATGATACATATATTGTTACACTTATCTTAGTTACACCTTTTGGTATTAACTTGGCAAAAAAAACACTACTTACTAATATTTTCAGCTGGTGTGTTTCACACTAGGTCAGTGCATTGTTCAATGCTGTGAGTCATGGACAAGACTGTTGCTCAGGTGTGTTGTGTTGGTGTTAGTCTGTGGGGTATGGGAGTTTTGTGGTGTGTTCATAGAGTAGTTGTTAATTATCTCCTCATTATCTTAATAATTAATGAACATTAATTTCTTCTCGCAAGACGTCACAAAAAATAAGCTTCCTTGAAAATGCACCTATTTGCTTTTGAACATCATGTTCCACTTTAGATATTAGCATATTTAAAATTTCTTCTTTTACGATTTTCAACAATTTCAACCTAAAATACTTATAGTATACCATTGAGTAACTAAGTAAAAACTGTTAACTGTTTAATGGTTTTCACTTAGTTACTCAAGTAATTACTTATGACTTAGTCGGTGAATTCAAGATGATTATACGCAACTTTATACTAGTTGATTCCATCTTCACGTGAGCTACAAGTTTTTAACTAAATATTCTTGTGCAAATGTTACACTTGCCTATAAGTAGCACTTACTTCTATGATTGTTGAGTTACAGTCTGAGTTGACAGTGGGACACATCTCCCCAAACGGCTGTCTTCAACAATCACAAAAGTAAGTGCTACTATAGGCAAGTGTAACATATGTACAAGGTTTTTTAGTTACAAGCAACTTTACGTAGAACAATCTGGATCTGTTAAACAATGCAAATGATGAAATACATTTACTGATATAATCTATTATTCATAACATTAGTTATGATGAGCTGATTTTAAAAAATCCCCAAATACTTATGAAAGTATTTTCATTATTCAATTTAAATAGATTAGCCACTTATGAGTAGTGGTTAAGTTTCTGTCTATTTCTCCTCGTATAATTAAATGTAATGTATAAATATTTTTAAAATATTTTCATAATTAATTATTTTTTTAATTTATCATATTTATGAATTTTAAGTTATAAAGTAACCTTGACATTTGTGACTAATCTACGACCTTGCATCCTATCACGTAAGGTTACAGGATTATTTGATTAAATGGAGAAGAGTAAAAACAACCACCTTATAAGTGTTGTATTTATTACTAACTTAGAAACCTCTAACAATGATATCTATGAAAGTAAAAAAATGGTTCTAGTCTATAAAAAATGTATCTTTGGTAAATGAACTTCTATCATTAATGAAAATATTAAAGTTGCTTGATGTAATCATCTTGAATTCACTGATTAAACTATAACTAAAAGGTACTTAACTAAGTGAATACGTAATGGCTTACTTGCTGACGCGTTTTGAAGTTGCTTAATGTAATCATCTTGAATTCACTGATTAAACTATAACTAAAAGGTACTTAACTAAGTGAATACATAATGGCTTACTTGCTGACGCGTTTTGAAGTTGCTTGATGTAATCATCTTGAATTCACTGATTAAACTACAACTAAAATGTACTTAACGAAGTAAATACGTAATAGCTTACTTGCTGAAGCGTTTTGAAGTTGCTTGATGTAATCATCTTGAATTCACTGATTAAACTATAACTAAAAGGTACTTAACTAAGTGAATACGTAATGGCTTACTTGCTGATGCGTTTTGAAGTTGCTTGATGTAATCATCTTGAATTCACTGATTAAACTACAACTAAAAGGTACTTAACTAAGTGAATACGTAATGGCTTACTTGCTGACGCGTTTTGAAGTTGCTTGATGTAATCATCTTGAATTCACTGATTAAACTACAACTAAAAGGTACTTAACTAAGTGAATACGTAATGGCTTACTTGCTGACGCGTTTTGAAGTTGCTTGATGTAATCATCTTGAATTCACTGATTAAACTACAACTAAAAGGTACTTAACTAAGTGAATACGTAATGGCTTACTTGCTGACGCGTTTTGAAGTTGCTTGATGTAATCATCTTGAATTCACTGATTAAACTATAACTAAAAGGTACTTAACTAAGTGAATACGTAATGGCTTACTTGCTGACGCGTTTTGAAGTTGCTTGATGTAATCATCTTGAATTCACTGATTAAACTATAACTAAAAGGTACTTAACTAAGTGAATACGTAATGGCTTACTTGCTGACGCGTTTTGAAGTTGCTTGATGTAATCATCTTGAATTCACTGATTAAACTACAACTAAAAGGTACTTAACTAAGTGAATACGTAATGGCTTACTTGCTGACGCGTTTTGAAGTTGCTTGATGTAATCATCTTGAATTCACTGATTAAACTACAACTAAAAGGTACTTAACTAAGTGAATACGTAATGGCTTACTTGCTGACGCGTTTTGAAGTTGCTTGATGTAATCATCTTGAATTCACTGATTAAACTATAACTAAAAGGTACTTAACTAAGTGAATACGTAATGGCTTACTTGCTGACGCGTTTTGAAGTTGCTTGATGTAATCATCTTGAATTCACTGATTAAACTATAACTAAAAGGTACTTAACTAAGTGAATACGTAATGGCTTACTTGCTGACGCGTTTTGAAGTTGCTTGATGTAATCATCTTGAATTCACTGATTAAACTATAACTAAAAGGTACTTAACTAAGTGAATACGTAATGGCTTACTTGCTGACGCGTTTTGAAGTTGCTTGATGTAATCATCTTGAATTCACTGATTAAACTATAACTAAAAGGTACTTAACTAAGTGAATACGTAATGGCTTACTTGCTGACGCGTTTTGAAGTTGCTTGATGTAATCATCTTGAATTCACTGATTAAACTATAACTAAAAGGTACTTAACTAAGTGAATACGTAATGGCTTACTTGCTGACGCGTTTTGAAGTTGCTTGATGTAATCATCTTGAATTCACTGATTAAACTATAACTAAAAGGTACTTAACTAAGTGAATACGTAATGGCTTACTTGCTGACGCGTTTTGAAGTTGCTTGATGTAATCATCTTGAATTCACTGATTAAACTATAACTAAAAGGTACTTAACTAAGTGAATACGTAATGGCTTACTTGCTGACGCGTTTTGAAGTTGCTTGATGTAATCATCTTGAATTCACTGATTAAACTATAACTAAAAGGTACTTAACTAAGTGAATACGTAATGGCTTACTTGCTGACGCGTTTTGAAGTTGCTTAATGTAATCATCTTGAATTCACTGATTAAACTATAACTAAAAGGTACTTAACTAAGTGAATACGTAATGGCTTACTTGCTGACGCGTTTTGAAGTTGCTTGATGTAATCATCTTGAATTCACTGATTAAACTACAACTAAAATGTACTTAACGAAGTAAATACGTAATAGCTTACTTGCTGAAGCGTTTTGAAGTTGCTTGATGTAATCATCTTGAATTCACTGAGTAAACTATAACTAAAAGGTACTTAACTAAGTGAATACGTAATGGCTTACTTGCTGACGCGTTTTGAAGTTGCTTGATGTAATCATCTTGAATTCACTGATTAAACTACAACTAAAAGGTACTTAACTAAGTGAATACGTAATGGCTTACTTGCTGACGCGTTTTGAAGTTGCTTGATGTAATCATCTTGAATTCACTGATTAAACTACAACTAAAAGGTACTTAACTAAGTGAATACGTAATGGCTTACTTGCTGACGCGTTTTGAAGTTGCTTGATGTAATCATCTTGAATTCACTGATTAAACTACAACTAAAAGGTACTTAACTAAGTGAATACGTAATGGCTTACTTGCTGACGCGTTTTGAAGTTGCTTGATGTAATCATCTTGAATTCACTGATTAAACTATAACTAAAAGGTACTTAACTAAGTGAATACGTAATGGCTTACTTGCTGACGCGTTTTGAAGTTGCTTGATGTAATCATCTTGAATTCACTGATTAAACTATAACTAAAAGGTACTTAACTAAGTGAATACGTAATGGCTTACTTGCTGACGCGTTTTGAAGTTGCTTGATGTAATCATCTTGAATTCACTGATTAAACTATAACTAAAAGGTACTTAACTAAGTGAATACGTAATGGCTTACTTGCTGACGCGTTTTGAAGTTGCTTGATGTAATCATCTTGAATTCACTGATTAAACTATAACTAAAAGGTACTTAACTAAGTGAATACGTAATGGCTTACTTGCTGACGCGTTTTGAAGTTGCTTGATGTAATCATCTTGAATTCACTGATTAAACTATAACTAAAAGGTACTTAACTAAGTGAATACGTAATGGCTTACTTGCTGACGCGTTTTGAAGTTGCTTAATGTAATCATCTTGAATTCACTGATTAAACTATAACTAAAAGGTACTTAACTAAGTGAATACGTAATGGCTTACTTGCTGACGCGTTTTGAAGTTGCTTGATGTAATCATCTTGAATTCACTGATTAAACTACAACTAAAATGTACTTAACGAAGTAAATACGTAATAGCTTACTTGCTGACGCGTTTTGAAGTTGCTTGATGTAATCATCTTGAATTCACTGATTAAACTATAACTAAAAGGTACTTAACTAAGTGAATACGTAATGGCTTACTTGCTGAAGCGTTTTGAAGTTGCTTGATGTAATCATCTTGAATTCACTGATTAAACTATAACTAAAAGGTACTTAACTAAGTGAATACGTAATGGCTAACTTGCTGACGCGTTTTGAAGTTGCTTGATGTAATCATCTTGAATTCACTGATTAAACTACAACTAAAAGGTACTTAACTAAGTGAATACGTAATGGCTTACTTGCTGACGCGTTTTGAAGTTGCTTGATGTAATCATCTTGAATTCACTGATTAAACTACAACTAAAAGGTACTTAACTAAGTGAATACGTAATGGCTTACTTGCTGACGCGTTTTGAAGTTGCTTGATGTAATCATCTTGAATTCACTGATTAAACTATAACTAAAAGGTACTTAACTAAGTGAATACGTAATGGCTTACTTGCTGACGCGTTTTGAAGTTGCTTGATGTAATCATCTTGAATTCACTGATTAAACTATAACTAAAAGGTACTTAACTAAGTGAATACGTAATGGCTTACTTGCTGACGCGTTTTGAAGTTGCTTGATGTAATCATCTTGAATTCACTGATTAAACTATAACTAAAAGGTACTTAACTAAGTGAATACGTAATGGCTTACTTGCTGACGCGTTTTGAAGTTGCTTGATGTAATCATCTTGAATTCACTGATTAAACTATAACTAAAAGGTACTTAACTAAGTGAATACGTAATGGCTTACTTGCTGACGCGTTTTGAAGTTGCTTGATGTAATCATCTTGAATTCACTGATTAAACTATAACTAAAAGGTACTTAACTAAGTGAATACGTAATGGCTTACTTGCTGACGCGTTTTGAAGTTGCTTGATGTAATCATCTTGAATTCACTGATTAAACTATAATTAAAAGGTACTTAACTAAGTGAATACGTAATGGCTTACTTGCTGACGCGTTTTGAAGTTGCTTGATGTAATCATCTTGAATTCACTGATTAAACTATAACTAAAAGGTACTTAACTAAGTGAATACGTAATGGCTTACTTGCTGACGCGTTTTGAAGTTGCTTGATGTAATCATCTTGAATTCACTGATTAAACTATAACTAAAAGGTACTTAACTAAGTGAATACGTAATGGCTTACTTGCTGACGCGTTTTGAAGTTGCTTGATGTAATCATCTTGAATTCACTGATCAAACTATAACTAAAAGGTACTTAACTAAGTGAATACGTAATGGCTTACTTGCTGACGCGTTTTGAAGTTGCTTGATGTAATCATCTTGAATTCACTGATTAAACTATAACTAAAAGGTACTTAACTAAGTGAATACGTAATGGCTTACTTGCTGACGCGTTTTGAAGTTGCTTAATGTAATCATCTTGAATTCACTGATTAAACTATAACTAAAAGGTACTTAACTAAGTGAATACGTAATGGCTTACTTGCTGACGCGTTTTGAAGTTGCTTGATGTAATCATCTTGAATTCACTGATTAAACTACAACTAAAATGTACTTAGCGAAGTAGATACGTAATAGCTTACTTGCTGAAGCGTTTTGAAGTTGCTTGATGTAATCATCTTGAATTCACTGATTAAACTATAACTAAAAGGTACTTAACTAAGTGAATACGTAATGGCTTACTTGCTGACGCGTTTTGAAGTTGCTTGATGTAATCATCTTGAATTCACTGATTAAACTACAACTAAAAGGTACTTAACTAAGTGAATACGTAATGGCTTACTTGCTGACGCGTTTTGAAGTTGCTTGATGTAATCATCTTGAATTCACTGATTAAACTACAACTAAAAGGTACTTAACTAAGTGAATACGTAATGGCTTACTTGCTGACGCGTTTTGAAGTTGCTTGATGTAATCATCTTGAATTCACTGATTAAACTATAACTAAAAGGTACTTAACTAAGTGAATACGTAATGGCTTACTTGCTGACGCGTTTTGAAGTTGCTTGATGTAATCATCTTGAATTCACTGATTAAACTATAACTAAAAGGTACTTAACTAAGTGAATACGTAATGGCTTACTTGCTGACGCGTTTTGAAGTTGCTTGATGTAATCATCTTGAATTCACTGATTAAACTATAATTAAAAGGTACTTAACTAAGTGAATACGTAATGGCTTACTTGCTGACGCGTTTTGAAGTTGCTTGATGTAATCATCTTGAATTCACTGATTAAACTATAACTAAAAGGTACTTAACTAAGTGAATACGTAATGGCTTACTTGCTGACGCGTTTTGAAGTTGCTTGATGTAATCATCTTGAATTCACTGATTAAACTATAACTAAAAGGTACTTAACTAAGTGAATACGTAATGGCTTACTTGCAGACGCGTTTTGAAGTTGCTTGATGTAATCATCTTGAATTCACTGATTAAACTATAACTAAAAGGTACTTAACTAAGTGATTACGTAATGGCTTACTTGCTGACGCGTTTTGAAGTTGCTTAATGTAATCATCTTGAATTCACTGATTAAACTATAACTAAAAGGTACTTAACTAAGTGAATACGTAATGGCTTACTTGCTGACGCGTTTTGAAGTTGCTTGATGTAATCATCTTGAATTCACTGATTAAACTACAACTAAAATGTACTTAGCGAAGTAAATACGTAATAGCTTACTTGCTGAAGCGTTTTGAAGTTGCTTGATGTAATCATCTTGAATTCACTGATTAAACTATAACTAAAAGGTACTTAACTAAGTGAATACGTAATGGCTTACTTGCTGACGCGTTTTGAAGTTGCTTGATGTAATCATCTTGAATTCACTGATTAAACTACAACTAAAAGGTACTTAACTAAGTGAATACGTAATGGCTTACTTGCTGACGCGTTTTGAAGTTGCTTGATGTAATCATCTTGAATTCACTGATTAAACTACAACTAAAAGGTACTTAACTAAGTGAATACGTAATGGCTTACTTGCTGACGCGTTTTGAAGTTGCTTGATGTAATCATCTTGAATTCACTGATTAAACTATAACTAAAAGGTACTTAACTAAGTGAATACGTAATGGCTTACTTGCTGACGCGTTTTGAAGTTGCTTGATGTAATCATCTTGAATTCACTGATTAAACTATAACTAAAAGGTACTTAACTAAGTGAATACGTAATGGCTTACTTGCTGACGCGTTTTGAAGTTGCTTGATGTAATCATCTTGAATTCACTGATTAAACTATAACTAAAAGGTACTTAACTAAGTGAATACGTAATGGCTTACTTGCTGACGCGTTTTGAAGTTGCTTGATGTAATCATCTTGAATTCACTGATTAAACTGTAACTAAAAGGTACTTAACTAAGTGAATACGTAATGGCTTACTTGCTGACGCGTTTTGTAGTTGCTTGATGTAATCATCTTGAATTCACTGATTAAACTATAACTAAAAGGTACTTAACTAAGTGAATACGTAATGGCTTACTTGCTGACGCGTTTTGAAGTTGCTTGATGTAATCATCTTGAATTCACTGATTAAACTATAACTAAAAGGTACTTAACTAAGTGAATACGTAATGGCTTACTTGCTGACGCGTTTTGAAGTTGCTTGATGTAATCATCTTGAATTCACTGATTAAACTATAACTAAAAGGTACTTAACTAAGTGAATACGTAATGGCTTACTTGCTGACGCGTTTTGAAGTTGCTTGATGTAATCATCTTGAATTCACTGATTAAACTATAACTAAAAGGTACTTAACTAAGTGAATACGTAATGGCTTACTTGCTGACGCGTTTTGAAATATTTGTTCCCTTTAGGAAGCTAACCCTCTGCTCCGTAAGAGCTAAGGGTTTGCTTTGTAAGGAAGTAAGCCATTAGGCATTCACTTAGTTAAGTACCTTTTAATTATAGAAAAGATTAAATCGGTTACTTTCACATTTTAAAATTTATTTTTACTATTTCCGATTTTTCTAAAATATACTCATTGTATCATTTCAGGACTAAACACTTATAAGTTAATGTTGGTTAATCCATCAGACCACAAATATGATGATACTATCATAAAATTGTGTACCATTAACAAGTTTGAAAATTGTACATGTTTGATTATGAAAAAAAATTATTTTGAAATTCTGAATAAGCATGGAAAGAGACTGGGTGAGTAAAATATAAGGTTAATATTTGCATAACTTCTAAGTGTAGACAAACTTTTATTATTCTGTAAACATATGTATAGTGTTTGTAATGCTTAAATTAATTTTAATTTTGACTGAGAGAAAAAAATTGTGTTTAATATACACTTTACTCTTGAAGTGTTATGTAGAACTGAGTGATTTGGAGGCCTAAGGAGAATGGACTATTTGAGGACAGTTAATCTATATTTAGTCCAATGGGCAAGGATTTATGGTACATGGCTTGAGTACAAGTCCTTTCAAGCTTGAGAGACACAGCAGTACAACACTGTCTTATAAATGCTAGAACCTTCTAGAAAGAAGTTGATAGAAACTACTAGAAATGGCAAGTTGATAGAAACTACTAGAAATGGCAAGTTGATAGAAACTACTAGAAATGGCAAGTTGATAGAAACTACTAGAAATGGCAAGTTGATAGAAACTACTAGAAATGGCAAGTTGATAGAAACTACTAGAAATGGCAAGTTGATAGAAACTACTAGAAATGGCAAGTTGATAGAAACTACTAGAAATGGCAAGTTGATAGAAACTACTAGAAATGGCAAGTTGATAGAAACTACTAGAAATGGCAAGTCAATATAAAAGGGTTTTGTTAAAAGTTGAGTCACTGTTTTACAATATAGTGAAGAGAGTAAACGCTTTAGTGTATGTTAACTGTAAACAAACTATAAGTGAACTCAGAACTTATGATACACCTAAGTGAAACAGTGTTCGAATGATTTTATTAATAAGTTTGTACATAATAGTAGTCATAAAACTGTGTGAATTGATAAGTATTTGTTTAATCTAAATTGCCTTATTATTGAACCCTTGTGCAAACATGACAGTTTATAAAAGTTGACTGACAGATCGACAAATAGGTGAAACAGTGAGTTACAGGCTTGAAATTAGGCGGGAATATTTATTACATTATGTAAGTGAGCTCATGGTAATATGTATGAAAGGATTTTTCTAACTTCTCATTTAAAAATAATTTGCAAATTTATTTACAAAAAATAAGTTAGCTTATTTTCTTGAAAAAACCAAGAGAAGGAAAAGCTTCTGCTTGCAATACGACATTTGTAAAGTTCAACTAAACTTGAAAAATGAATAGCAACAAATATTTACCATCACCCGTTTAGTTGTGTTTAAAAGTGACTTTTACAGGTGATTACAAACACGTTTACTATCAGCCATTGAAACAAGTATATAATGGAGTATATGTAATTGCATGTTAAGAGAGTTTTCAAGACCAGTGGAGGGTGCCCTATTTTAATGTCTAAATAAAAATAGGCCTATGTATTAACCAGGAACCCTAAGAATGTCCAAGTGAAATTTCAGCTCAATGGGCTCAGTAGTTTTTATGTGATTTAGTAACACACTGCCGCGGCCAAACCTCTACTAAGTCTGCACCCTCTCAGGGAAGAAGTTCTGTCCCCGATTTTGCGTTCCATACCCTACCAACAAAGTACCCACATTTACGCGTTTTTTGCATAAGCTATACCTGGTGATGATGACCTCTGTAGGACCGAAACGCACAGTTCAGCCACGGTCAAAATATGATCCCACACTACTTACCATATCCTGGTACCTGTGGTGTGTCGAGCGTGATCTGCTAGCGGATAAATCCCTGGACTTTGTTTTAAAAACCAACCAAAATGTTCAAACTCATTTAAGTGATAATTTATACCTTAAAAATTTGTGTTAGAGTATAAATTTATCTGTTACGTTCTTATTGCAATAGTATTTGTTAAGACTCTTATTGCCAGTTTAATTTTATTATTTAATTTTATTCATAGTTGCTGGTTGGAAAAATTTCGTAAAACTTTATTTACTAGCTTTACCACAGGTTAATTTTAATAATTAGACACATTTTTTGTTTTGTTTTATTTTGTTTTAATCACTTGAATAATTAAAATTTGCTTTTCTAAAACATTATATAATTCTTAATAAAATCTTATTAACTTTTTGTTATATATTTTCCATTATTTTACTCTATTCTTTGGATATTAAATATATTTGAATGTTTTATAAAGTTCTTAAATGTTATTATAATCTTAGCATAACGTTCATACATATTTAATTATAACAGAAGAATAATTTATATCTATTTATTTTATTTTATGTCCACATAAATTTCTGTAGAAGTAACTTGCAAAAGTACTTTCTAGTGCCTATGGATTTAATTCATATTTGTGCTCCGAAACATAAATCTTGAGGATTTTAGAACCAAATTTACTGGATTCCCATTTTTACAGTTATTTTAAACTAGATGTTAGATTTAGTAAATATGGACATAAAATAAATTCTATTCACTTATTTACTAAATCATCATCTACTGATTTTCTTTATAAATTTCTTATTCATTTTCTGATATTGACTCTAAATAAATTTTATGACTATTCATGTGGAACATATATAGATTTTGACTTTATAAAAACGTTAACTTTATTTTTTCTTGATCTTAAGATTCTAGAACTTTGAATTTAATATTTGAACAAATTATTAAGTTATCACCACCAATAATTTTACTGTTTAAAAAATAGCCATTTGTTTATATATTTTTAAAAATTATTCATTTTCAACAAGTGATTCAATTTATGCGTGAGAAATTTTATTACATGAATTTAAGAAATTTTTAATAGTTTTAATAAATAGTTTATTTCAATTAAAATTTACACTTGCCCCAAAAACTTTCAATGGGATGGCTGTGGTTTTCATGGATTTTCCTAGAATCTTGGTTCTTGTAGCAATCGGCACTGATTGGTTTTAGGGCTGGTTTTAATACTTTTTATATTGTTAAAAAGTTCAAGTTCGATTTCGCGGGCGGTCAAAGGCAGATCATCTCCACGTCCATCTTGAGCTTGGGTGTTTTTCTCAGCCACGGAATAGCATCCTGAACTTCCTTCTAGATCTCCAGAAACACGTCCATCTCCAACGAAAGCTGAAATGTGAATCCCTTTGTTAGCGGGCAGTTTCCCCTACCCTTGCTACCAGGTTTTTCCATTTGTCAAGACTTTCTCTTGACTTGTAACATAGTGTACTTTGAACTTTCTTTCGAAGATCTTTGCTCGTTTTTTCGCTGGTACTGTCACCTATGGTGTAATATGGTGATATTTTTTAATGCCATAGTCTTCTTTATCCTTCAAATTGTTGTTACAAATTTGAATGACAGTTCTAGCCCCCTCCGTTCGTAACTTGCCCTATTACGGCACTCGAAACTATTTCTTCCCGTACTTGACAATTTTCCAATTTTTGAAGCATTTATTTAACCGTTTATTAAATAAATTTGGTAATAAATTTGTTAATAAATTTTTAATTTACAATAATCTGTTTTTATTAGTTTTTTAAAAATTCTTTTAAACTTCAGTGGTTTTTCTTTACTTTTATATTGTTATTTTATTTTTGCGTTCTGTTTTTCGTAAATACCAAGAACTTATTTTATTTTAACATGACATATTAGAAGAAAAAAATAATTTATTTATAGTTGCTCTATTCTTTGAACAAAGTTGACCCTTTGGACCGGCCTTGTTTACTTAAACAGATAAAGCACTTGTTTGACTGCTACTTTCACATGCAGCGATGTCATTTTTAAACCTTTACAAAAATTATATTTAAAAAAAAAATTTGGCCTAAAACAAAATCTTTCCTTTGAGACGGTTTTGGCCGTCTCAACACACACATAGACAGACACTTTTAAGATTTTTTAATAATAGTACAGATGACATTATTGACTTAGTGAATGCAGAACCTGTCTCTATTGAAGATGAAAAAAGAAAGCAAACACTGATACGTTGTGTAGT
Source organism: Prosapia bicincta (assembly GCA_036971475.1). Taxonomy (NCBI): domain Eukaryota; kingdom Metazoa; phylum Arthropoda; class Insecta; order Hemiptera; family Cercopidae; genus Prosapia; species Prosapia bicincta. The sequence goes on from JBAIZL010000004.1 coordinate 10,858,324, forward strand.
TTATGAGGCATTGGAACAGCTGATTCAGTATGTCTAGCAACAAAAAGCAAAAGAAGATGATCTAATTTTTTGCTGATGAAGAGGTAAGTAATTGAAAAAGCATGTATGGAACTAAGCAACCCACCATCACAGCTCCTTTCACAAAATGCTAATGTGTGTACTTTAGATAGAATTTTAGTTGTAAACCTTTACTAATGACAAAACATTACAGTATTACATACTGTATTTTCTTAAATTAAATTAAATTTGAATAATATGTACTCTAGACCTAAGTATTAATAGTTTTGATAATGTTCAAAGTGGATAAATATAAGTGTTGTTAAATAAACTTAAATACTGTACTGCATTTTGTGATCATTTAAACGTTTATACACTGACTTAAGTTTTTAGAATTATGTTTATTATGACGAATGTAAACAATGTATAACAGAATTGTTAACAATGATTTTTATTTTGCATTACAGTATTTTTAACTCATTTTACCCATATTTAGTTTGTAAAATTCTAACATATCCATTGAACTTTGTGGATTCTATTTAAAATTTTCTAGTGTAAATAAAAATAAATTACTCCAGGTGTATTATATATCACTAGAGTTCTTAGTTTACGTACTATTTATAACAGTAAATCGTTTTACCTAAAAGAGTTTCATTAAAACATGCTAATGTTACATCAATTCATATTATAGTACAGTGAAACCTGTCTTAGACGGACTCTGTGTTAGAATCCTGTCTATCGCGGAAAACTTTAAAAGTCCCGACTGTTGACTATTTAATTTACCTGGTTAATAACCTTCATAAGCCAGAAACTGTCTAACGCGGAAGCGAAATAAGCAAAAGGATGAGTGATACGTATTTACTACGTCTTAGTTCTGCATAAGCCGGAAAATCTGATCATATACATGCTGTAAAATATAAAGTTACAATGACTTCCGTTTAGATAAAATACAGTTTATAATATATTTTTTTACCATAACAAAATTGACAGATAGGTCTGCTTAATTGTAATGGATCGTATTTCTGAGAACTCTGTAACAACGTTAAGGATTGCTGATATGCACAAGATAACGCAATGGTATACAAACATCCATAATTTACGATAGGCTATGTGTCAGCACTCGTTTCCTTCAAGATAACGCAATGAATAGTTTACAAACATCCACGGCCAGACATATTGATGTCATATGGATTGACATATTGAAAGGCGAGAGACCGCTTCATTCTAAAAGGCAAAAAACATGCGCAAATAGAAGAAAAAAAGAAATTGAAGACGGACCAGCTGTAGAAAACAAAATAAAAACATTTGGCGCGGCTTTAATAAAAATTTGTGAGTTAAAAGATTTCGCTGTTCGTATTAACAGCCCGGAAATGCGTCACCATTGGTTACAACTAAAAACAATAACTGAAACACAAGCAAGTAAAACTAACCTTTTAAAACAAAAGTCAATGCTAGATTTTTTCAAGCCTAATTGATTTTCTTTTATTTTTACGTAAGCTTACTATATACAGTATTTAGTCTAAATACAGTAAGAAGAAAAATATAATTTTTAATAAATTGCATCATTAATTCATAAATTTTGTTGACAAGTGTATAAGTGTTTTAGTTTTATAGTTTTAGTGTTTTCTATTAAAAATGTTTTGTGGAGAAGGATAAAAGGATGCTGCATTAAAAGGTAAGATTTTTATTATGTAATGTAGGTTTTAACATTTTCTGTAGTGTGCATAGCCAACACCACCTAGAAAACAAGGTTTGCGAGTTGTGACGTCACAGAGCACAGGCTATGGGCTGTCATTACGCAATCAAGATAATCGATATTACTGTTGAATGACGTTTATTTAGACGTTAAAATGTGATAGTTTTCTTGGGATTTAAATACACTTGCTTTATATGTTGAAGTGTTATCTCTGTAGGAAATAAACAGTCAGTACTTAATCGGAAATAAATAATTAAATTAAATACTGTATTAGAACAATTATAGACACAATGACAATTAATTGTCCGTTATCTATGTGGGTTGGTACAGCGTCATACAGCTGATCAGTAGAAATAATAGTCTTATAGCTAAGAATCCAAACGGCCTACCCTCACCCCAACGCTAAAAATAGACTCGGCAAACGTTTCGTGATGGTATTACCACCATACAGTACACTACTACTGTATAAGCCGGAAACCTGTCAGATGGAAAAAAATGCCGGTCCCAATGGATTCCGGCTTAAACAGGTTTCACTGTACAATAAATTGTTTTCTGAATTCTACATATGATAAAAATTAGTTTTTAGATTACAATCGTAGAAATATCGTATATTTGTAAATTATATTTAATGTCATTGTTATTATATAATGAATTAAGAGTTTAAATATTACATAATAATTTTTCTGGGCTCTGAAAGAAGTTCTACATTTTTAATAAATTTGTTGTCTTTTTCATATTCACTTCTGGACAGCTGAAATATTGTTTTTTTATAATAATTTTACTGTTAACTTACTGTTAACATGTTCTTAACTAAATGAAAAAGTTATAAACAGTAAAAATTAAAACAATCAACTTTTTAAAACAACCAGACTAGTTTTTATGACTGTCACCTTCATCAGTGTTGGCTACTATAACTAAGTTAATAAAAAAAGTTCTGTTTAGTAATATTTCTAATAAAAAAATTATATATAAAATGAAACTTTTTTTATAAATTTAGAAAACTATTCTTTTCTACAACAAAAACCTTATATTAGGCTTTTAAAAGTACTGTTATACATTTTTAACAATATACAGTAGTCTAGAATCATTCAACATATGGATTAGTACTAGGTATATTTGTGGTAGTCTTTTATTGCTATAGAGTAAATAACAGAATTATCTTGACAACAGGCAATGAACCATACACAAAAGAATAACACCTTATTTTTTTAATGTCTATTAATAATTAATAACCCCCATCCCCCAGAAAATTAACTTTGTGAATGATTAATAACAACCAGTTAATTTATTATAAACCATAATTTTTTGGTCATACAGTTTTAACAAAAAATGTATCACCATATACATTGGTATCTACAATATAATTACTATATGTTCCCGGTTATTTAGAAAATGGGTATGTGCTTTAATTTATTTTAAAAAAACCTTACCTTTATTCAGATATTAATTATTCTTTAGACTTTGAAAAGACTCACTGGGTCAATTGTTTTCCTTACCATTTGTATCTTATGATTGACTTAGGCAGACTTACCTGTCTATTCAAATCGTTCTAAAGAAAAGAGGTACTAACGTTACACTAGTCTCGTTAGTGTTAAAAAAAACTAAGTTTAAAACAATTTTAAAATATTATACTTTAAAAAGTTTCCTAATTTGCCAAGCCTAACTACATGAATTAAAATACAAAAAGTTCACGTCCTTTACAAATAGTTAGAAAATGCTAGGTCAGATCCACACTGGATTTGTATATTCACTGATTTGAATCTATCAAAAAATATCAAGAAATTAAATTTAAAACATATCTTGGCAATCACTTGAACTTACATGGCTTTGTTAATGCATATCAAAACGTAGCACGGCCTTACTCTAATAACAGAGTTAAATTTTGATTTAAATAAATAAACAAAACAAAGCTTCTTATAAAACATTTTTGCTAGTTATTAAATTTTGAAATGTAATTATTAAAAGCTCAACACAAAAATAATAATGATTGCAGCTCTATGCCGATCCTTCATCTACAGTGGCTGGTGTAAGATGGATCAGTTTCTCACAATTTGCTTTTCATTGGTTTACGGTTTATCATGGCAGTCTTCCGTTGTCCTGAAACATTTTTAGAAAAAAAAATTTCTTTTAACTAGGACAATTTTTAAATTAGCTAAAATGACAAATATTTATGCAACATGCTGAATTGTGACCAAGTATTTAGGATGTTGCATTACAAATTCTTACTTATTTTGGTGACATAGTTGCATTAATTGTTATATATTAATATAAAATTTTGTTTTAGATAAGCATAAGAAATTGGTGTCACTCCTTTTGGAAGAAGCAGAAGTGTTAATAGACTTGGAAGAAAAGACTGAAGCTTTCGATATTGCTAATAAGGCATTCAAGCATATAGAGGTAAGTGATGCATTGTATCACAACATACATTATTTATGATAGACAAAATTATTCTCAGGCTTTGTCTTAATTTCCTTGAAAATGTAGACTTTCTTTCAGATATTTATGTCTACATATAAATCCCCCAAAAATATTTGTAATATTAACACTTTTATAAAGAATGATATTTAATTTTAATTTAGATTTTCTTTCAAATATTTATGTCTACATATAAATCCCCCAAAAATATTTGTAATATTAACACTTTTATAAAGAATGATATTTAATTTTAATTTAGATTTTCTTTCAAATATTTATGTCTACATATTAATCCCCCAAAAATATTTGTAATATTAACACTTTTATAAAGAATGATATTTAATTTTAATTTAGATTTTCTTTCAAATATTTATGTCTACATATTAATCCCCCAAAAATATTTGTAATATTAACACTTTTATAAAGAATGATATTTAATTTTAATTTAGATTTTCTTTCAAATATTTATGTCTACATATTAATCCCCCAAAAATATTTGTAATATTAACACTTTTATAAAGAATGATATTTAATTTTAATTTAGATTTTCTTTCAAATATTTATGTCTACATATAAATCCCCCAAAAATATTTGTAATATTAACACTTTTATAAAGAATGATATTTAATTTTAATTTAGATTTTCTTTCAAATATTTATGTCTACATATTAATCCCCCAAAAATATTTGTAATATTAACACTTTTATAAAGAATGATATTTAATTTTAATTTAGATTTTCTTTCAAATATTTATGTCTACATATAAATCCCCCAAAAATATTTGTAATATTAACACTTTTATAAAGAATGATATTTAATTTTAATTTAGATTTTCTTTCAAATATTTATGTCTACATATTAATCCCCCAAAAATATTTGTAATATTAACACTTTTATAAAGAATGATATTTAATTTTAATTTAGATTTTCTTTCAAATATTTATGTCTACATATAAATCCCCCAAAAATATTTGTAATATTAACACTTTTATAAAGAATGATATTTAATTTTAATTTAGATTTTCTTTCAAATATTTATGTCTACATATTAATCCCCCAAAAATATTTGTAATATTAACACTTTTATAAAGAATGATATTTAATTTTAATTTAGATTTTCTTTCAAATATTTATGTCTACATATTAATCCCCCAAAAATATTTGTAATATTAACACTTTTATAAAGAATGATATTTAATTTTAATTTAGATTTTCTTTCGAATATTTATGTCTACATATAAATCCCCCAAAAATATTTGTAATATTAACACTTTTATAAAGAATGATATTTAATTTTAATTTAGATTTTCTTTCAAATATTTATGTCTACATATAAATCCCCCAAAAATATTTGTAATATTAACACTTTTATAAAGAATGATATTTAATTTTAATTTAGATTTTCTTTCAAATATTTATGTCTACATATAAATCCCCCAAAAATATTTGTAATATTAACACTTTTATAAAGAATGATATTTAATTTTAATTTAGATTTTCTTTCAAATATTTATGTCTACATATAAATCCCCCAAAAATATTTGTAATATTAACACTTTTATAAAGAATGATATTTAATTTTAATTTAGATTTTCTTTCAAATATTTATGTCTACATATTAATCCCCCAAAAATATTTGTAATATTAACACTTTTATAAAGAATGATATTTAATTTTAATTTAGATTTTCTTTCAGATATTTATGTCTACTTATTAATACCCCAAAAGTATTTGTAATATTAACACTTTTATACAGAATGATATTTAATCTTAAACGTACATTTCATGGCATTCAAAAGTTACAGATAATTAAACATCTTGAAAGCAAAATTTTAAATACTATCACTGACATTTAACTTTTATAACCTACATTATTAAGAAAATATGCAAAAACTGAATTTTTAATCAGTTCAACTTCCATATTTTTTCATTAAAGTAATTTTTTTGTAAATTAAACATGATTATCTTATATCCCCTCTTAATGAATCTAGTATATTACTATGAACCATTTTTTTTAATATGACATTTTTTTTTAACTGATAAATTTAATATTCATTGTGTCACAAAATTGAAACATCATCTATTTTCAAAATCAATTGATTATATATACATACATACACACACACACACACACACACACACACACATATATATATTTTTAAATACAGTAGAGTCTTGATAATTCGATGTAAATGGGACCGAGAACCCCTTGGATAACCAAAAACTCCCAATACACGGAAATACATTACTGCGCATTAGAAACAAATAGAAATTCTAATAAACCCTAATACATTACTTTAATTAAGAATGCTCAAAATAGGTTTATAGAACTTTATATGAACATTTCTTGGAGGCTCGATTCATTCTCTTTGCATACCATATTGATATGAACATTTATGGAAAGCCTGACTCATTTCCTTTGGATACAGTATTTATATGAACATTTCTTGGAAGCCCGACTCATTCTCTTTGCATTAGTTATTGATATGAAGTTGTCTTGGTAGCCCAACTCATTTTCTTTGCATAGAGTATTTATATGAACATTTCTTGGAAGCCCGATTCATTTTCTTTGCATTAGTTATTGATATGAAGTTATCTTGGTAGCCTAACTCATTTTCTTTGCATAGAGTATGTATATGAACATTTCTTGGAAGCCCAACTCATTTTCTTTGCATTATGCTTTGATATATGTTTACGGGACTGCATTGTGGAGCTACACAAGCCTGATAAGCCACCTTGCAAACCTTTGGCTTTGGTCTCGTCTACTTTAAAAAAAAGTCCACTCACTTTATTTTAATAATTCAAATAATATTTAAGGATTTTGTATTTTATAAAAAAACCTGCTACTTTGAGAGAATTGGCTGTCACAGTGTGTATGTGCATCAGGACATTATAATTTTTTCTGAAATATTGATGTTATATTATATAAATATAACAAACCCTGTAACTAAATAAAAAATAAGACATTTTAGTAAATGAAATCTTCTTTACCAAGTCAGCCAAGTAAAGGAGTATAGAATTGAAATAAGTTGTGGACGTCAATTAATACTAATCTAAGAAATGAATGTTGTAATGGCCCATATTCTTGAGTAACTTTATAAATAGATTTGGTTCTTGTATAAGTAAAACTACTTGTATGAAATGGGAGATCAGGAAAGAGATGAGAATTTTAAATCAAGCAAGAAAATATTAGAAGTAAGTAAGGAACCCCAATGTGAATGAATTAAAACTCTACAAGAATTAAGCATTATAGAAGTAACAGGAAACATTTTATCATGGTATAATGCTAACCAATGTGTTAAAAGTTAAAATCATTTGACTGAATTGGGATCTGTCAATCAAACCAATATTTATAATAAAATATTTTAACTGATTAAGATTATTTTATAAATTAGAATGTTATAAAAAGAGATATTCTTGCTATAATTTAAAACTTATTACACTTTGAAATTACTTGCGATCAGATATTCTAATAATATAAGTTGTTAAATTGTGAAGTTACACTTCGAGGAAACGTTTTTGTTTTACGACTTCTTCAGCCTCACATTTCTGCCGATAGGATCGATGCAGTTGCGCTTTTCGGTTCCAAATTTTGAATGTTAGAAATGATGTGATCGAAAAGTATGTGTGATCTGTGTCTTGTTTGTTCATTTAGGATGTCATTTTTATGTGTGTTCGGACTTTCAAAAATTGGAACCGAAAAGGACAACTGCAGCAATCCTAGCGGCAGAAACGTGAGGCTGAAGAAGTCGTAAGATGAAAATGTTTTCTCCTATTGTAAGTTAACAATTTTACAACTTATATTAATACAATGTCTGGTCGCAAGTAATTTTGAAATGTAATAAGTGATTAACAAATAGCTTGTCATGAAGAACAACAAAATTTCGAAATAATTTAAAATGTAATAAATGCAATACATTTCAAGGTAATTGAAATATAGCCTGCCCTGTTGTACCTATTTTAAGCCATATTGTTACTCATTTATTGTACTCATTTAAGCCATATTTTGTTTCAGGAATATCATTCTTCCTCTAAACAAAACCTCATATCAGGGAGGATTTACATTGTTGCAGGTAATTCCAAAACTAACAGATAATGTATGTGTTTTGACAAGCTGAACAAAGGCTACTGCTAGTTTATTTTGCTAATTTGAGATGAAAGTTGCTATTTGTTGATAAATAGTTGATGCACCATTTAACCCTCCCTATTTAATGGAGGAGAGTTTATATCTAAATAATTTCAGGATCTCTGGATATTTTTTGAAGTATAGTGTTTTTCCAGTTCTAAGTTTAAGTGACGGTTGAATGAAAACAAGCCTTTTCCAAACTATTACAATTTGAGTTATTTTTATCTGTCTAGAAAGTTAAATGGCAATAGATTAATATCTTTTATAGTGAGTTTACTGTTGCAATATTATGACATGCATGAACTTAAAATTATAGAAATTTTATTAAACTAACTGAAATTAAATGTTTTCAGCCGTACTAAGCAATCATTAATATCATGTTGGCTGCAAAGAAGATGTTGAGTTTGAATAATGTCAGGTTTTCAGAAATGTAATGTTTTCTTGGTTGTTTAATTGTTATGCTTTATTTTGTACTTTGAATGTATATAAATTTCGTATTGCTTTGTTATGTTGAAATTTGGTCATATTTTTTTTATGTAAAGAATTTGTAGCCTGTGGTTTACGTAAGAAATAAGTCAGTGTCATTTTTAATTGAGTGTTTATACTTTTTAACATAAATGGAGTGTATATTTTTAATTTATCTATGGTTTCTTTAGTGTGTCTATGGTTGTAACCAAGGAGGGTTGAGGTGTTCGGACCCCTTTACCTGAAATTTTTATTCACAAGTAGTGGAAGAATTGCAAAGATAATTTATGTTTTTCCCTTCCATAGCTACTAACTGTACATATGGTAAAATATTTTATATTTCAGCTTATTAGACTTAGTTACAAATGGAACAATTTAAATATCAACCCCTTACAAAACTACAACTGTACTCTATGCAAAATTAAGTTGATTTTTTTATTTAAATTTATAAGCAGTATTTTGTTATAGGCAGCTCCATCCAGTGGGGCAAATAGATTTAGAGTGATGTGATATATTCTCCTAATGCCCTAATTTTATAATTATCCTTACTTACTTACTAGCCAACTCCCACTCTTGGCTGTTGGGCCATTTGGTGGCGCGCTGACCAGTAGAGGCGAGAAATCTCTTCTTCCTTCGTGTCGTTCAGGAGTCTATGGTCCAGAGCTGTACATGACTGGAGGTGCTCAGCTGTCATGTCCTCCCCGCTGTCACAAAGGGTGCACCTGGGAGACGAGAAGACATGTATCTTGTTTAGGTGTGCAGCTAGGTAGTCGTGTCCAGTTGTGAGTCTAAAAGGTGCAACCCCGTCCCGTCGGGGTAACATGTTGTTAATTGGCCCGTTTTCGACAAGAGTAGCCGAACGTTTATTAAGAGATGCTTCCCTTAAGTAGGCTTGAGTGCTCCTCTTTATTGCAGCATTTATTTGTATTTTTATGGAGGGGAGCGAAGTTGCTACGCTTGGCTGTGGGAGCGTTGTTCCTTTTTTTGCCAATGAGTCGGCTAATTCATTACTTCTTATATCCACGTGGCTGTTGATCCATTGTAATTCAATTTTCCATCCCCTATTCATTAGTTTTGACAAATTTTGATTACAGGCTAGAGTGGATCTGCAATCGGTCTTCTTGTTATTTGTTACTGCCATTATTGCAGCCATTGAGTCTACAAGAAAGACTGCTTGTGCCGGTGTCTTTATTTTCTTCATTTCGTTTGATGCGGCTAGTATGGCGGTTATTTCACCGTCAAAGTTACTTTGGTTGTTGCCAACTGCTAGCGATCCTTCGAAAAGATTACAGTAATAACCAGCTCCAGTCTGTCCTTTGTCTGGGAGGCACGATCCATCGGTATATACATGTAGCCACTGTGTCTCTGGATAGACTGTGTTGATGGTTCTGAGGGCTGAAGCCTTTAGTTCTAGTGGGTTACAATCTTTCTTTGGGATATTGTGGTCAAGAAGATTTAGGATTCCCTTGGGCAGTGAATTGAACACTTCATGTGTCCTGATATCTGTTGTATGAGTGCCAATGTTGATGTTGTATTTCTTAATCAACTCTTTATATGTGGTTATCGGAGTTTTTTGTGTTTTTAGCCTCGTTGTGGCTTCTTTAAAGTTTGCCCATCGGTGGCTGTACGTCCTTTTGTTTCTCTCCCAAAGCTCGAGGCTGAGTTTGTCTCTTCTAAACTGCATTGGCTCTGTTTCCAACTGTGCCTCCATTGCTGCTATCGGGGTCGATTTTGATGCACCAGTGATGACTCGGAGCACTGCATTTTGGGTTCTTTCTAAGATTTGGGATGTGGTGTTTGACGCTGTGATTGTTGCTTCAGCTCCGTACTTGAGTATGGGGCATATATATGTTTTGTACGCTGTGTTCAGTACATCCTGATTTGCTCCCCATGTTGTGGCAGTTAGGCATTTCAGCAGTCTTGCTCTTTTAATGGCTCTGTTGGCGCTTTCTTTGATGTGTGGTTTCCAGGTCATTTTGGAATCTATTGAAACTCCCAGGTATTTGCAGATATTGCTCTCCATGAGTTCGCTATTCCCGTATCGCAAAGAGATTTCAGGTCGCCTTGTTGAAAGTGTAAAAAGTTGGTAAATTGATTTATTCGCATTCACACACATCGCGTTAGTCTCCGTCCAAAGTAGCAGGTTAGTTAGTGCCTTGTTTATTGCTTCTTCTAGTGATTTGATGTTACTACCACTAGCCCAGAGAATTAGATCATCTGCATAGAGTAGGCCTTGCACTCCAGGCACTGCTCGAACTGCCGTGAGTACGTCATTGATCATCAAAGTAAAGAGTATACAACTGATTACGGCTCCTTGTGCCAATCCCTGTCTTTGGATACGATATTTGGACATTCCTCCTGTATATCTTACTCTAATAAGTTGTTGCGACAGAAAGGATTTGATCCACTTATATAAATTGTCCCTAACTCCATTTTGGGCTAGCTTGTGTATGAGCATTTCTCTCCAAACGGTGTCGTAGGCATTTTTTAGGTCTATTAGTACAGACAGGGTGGACATTTTCCTTTGGAAGCCATCTTTGACACACTGTGAGAAGTATACTACTTGATCCATTGTACTTCGGCTCGGTCTGAATCCTGCTTGGTCATCGTCGATGGTGTTGTGTAAATCGAAGAATTGGCTCAGTCGGCGGGCAACCATTCTTTCCATTACTTTACTGCATGCACTCGTTAGAGCCACTGGTCTGTAGCTTCCTGCTTCACTGATAGGTTTGCCCTTCTTATGGATTGGCACTATTTCACCTTTTCGCCATTGATGAGGTACATGGCTAGCCCAGGATAAGTTCACTATCTCCAAGAAGAGCAATTTTGCCTTTTGGCCCAAATTAATAAGGAATTCCGAGAAAATGCGATCCACACCTGGAGCTTTCCTTGTTTTTGTTTCCTGGAGTGCTGTTCCAACTCGGCCAACGTGAAATCCTTTGAGCATATTCTGCTGTCTTCTCTAGTTGGGCATGAGCTTTTGGGCTGCTTTAACAGCTTTTTGTATGCAGTTTTAGGCTGGTTTACACGACTGATGTTCGCATAGTGCTTACACAGTAGGTTAGCGATATCTCGTGGTTCAGTATAGCATCTTGTTCCTTTTATGAAGGGTTCTTGCTCTGCAGGCGGTGAGTCACTATTGAGTCGCGATATAAATTTGTGTGCTTTTGCCCCATCCTTCCGAAAGTCAAGGGTGCCTAGAAATTTTCAGAAGGATTCTCTTTTAGACTGTTTTATTTCTTTTTGAAGTTGTGCTTGTGCCCTGGGAGATAATTATAATTATCCACCCGTGAGTCCTGAAGATGAAAAAGCATGGCATTTTAGTTCGGTTGCAAAACCAATAAATTAAGATTGTATACTCTAATTTCATTATTTCATTACTATTATAAAAAATATGTACTGCCTGGTATAACCTCATCAGGACTGGGACCCCCCTTCCCAAAATATTAGCTAAGTGGCCGGTGTGGTCTATTTAGTGAATTATACATAAATGTGAATAGCAGCAGCTCATTTTGTGCTATATTATGTTTATGGTGTTTTCAGGTTTTTTGTAATTTGAGTATGAGATGCTTTTTATATTTCTGGTGATTGTTAGATCTAAGAAATTGAATTAAAATATTTAGGGTTGTGGTGTTCAGAGAGAAAAGTAAATTATTATTTCTGGAGGACCACACAGATAAATTTAAAAGGTCAAATCTGGGAGTTGGCTTGAAGTTATAATCTATCAAAGAGGTTATGAGCACAAAATTGGTATCATGGAAATAAATAAAACAAGTGTAATCGATGGCACCGGTTTTCCACTAGAAACTGTTTTTGTAGCACTTCAAATGGGATAATTTTAAATGTTCACTAAGAAAAATTTTATCATGTGCTAACTACTATGTGAGCTTAACACGTTGGCTACTAAGTGGCGCATATATATGCGCCGTCTGGTTTCTCTCTACAGACTGGCGGTAAGAATTCGATCTTTTCCCACAGACCATGTTATTGTGGGTCCGACCTTCGTTACAGACCAAAAGTGGAGTGCTGTTGTAATAAGTTATTATACTACATAAACAACCTAGAAGTATGTTTTGTTGAATGTATATTTTTTGTGTGCTGATTTTAGTATTTTTTTGAATGGTGCATTTATGAGCCGGTTGGTCTATAGCACGAAAATCCCATGTAAGAGCACTCTATAGCGCACCCTTATAAGAGCCATTACAAAAGCATATATCAAGTAACATCCAACCAACTTTTCTTGGTTAGTCATGCTATAAGATTGCTTATATAGGCTTATATATCGAATAAGTAAAGACAATATAAATATTATTGTAACAGAGACAAAATTTGTTTATATTTGACTTCTATGCACAGTACAAAATATTTACAAACTCGCACATCACTTGTGACATGTTTACATCTTTTATTATAAATGTCATTTAGAGTAAACCTAGTAAAATGTAATCATTAAAAACAAAATCTGCCTCAGTAGCATGAAGGAATGAACAAGGGTGTCATTGACCTTGATAACTGAGAGATCAAATGCCCCACACTAACTTCAGACATGTTTACAGACAGATACAAATATATCAGGTCTTAAACCACTGATATATCAGAGGAATAAAAGTAACACGCAAAGAATGTCCCAAATATGAGCCATCGGTCCATTTCAATTGCCCCGAGCAGTGCATATGTGGGACGTTGGACCAGCGCATATGTGAGTCGGCTGGTCTATACTAATAGTTATTTTGGTTACATTGTGGTAGCGAACATGGTAACTAGTTAAAGTTTAAAAATGAATAACTTTGTTTTGAGATAGTTCACAACACTTAATAGGAGAATGATTTCAAAGATAAAGACAGATGAAGCAACAAGAAGAAGAGACAAAAGTGGTGGAGAGAAAACTAAGATGAAAAGAGAGACGACTGATTTTATTGGGAGATGGCTTTATACTGTCGGAAAAATATCAAGCAGTTGCATTTAGAACAAGTCACATGCCTGTTGAATTTAGTTGATACTGGCTTGAGTTGTGTACAAGAGAGATCATAGAAGGAAAGAAATATAAGATTAAGTATGCAGGGTGTGCTGTAGATTGTGTGATGTATATCGTGAGTAGTAGTTTGACAGGTATGTTAAAAGTATCAACAGATGTTAGAATCTGTACCAAACAAGGGTTCCTAGTGAAGTGTTTTGAAGACATGCTGTTTCCCCCTATAATTATTCTTAGCAAATAACTCTATTTCCTATAATTAGTTGGTGTGATTTTTCAGGTCGTGGATATTTTTTGGATAATAACACCAAAGTTGCTAAAGAATACTTGAAAAAAGGCTTGGGCAAGTTAAACAAAACTCTTAATTTTCAGTCGTGGGGTCCTTTTAAACATTTCATAACTCAGGAGAGACAGGATTTTATTGCAGAAATTTCTGAACTGAAGTTATCTGCATATAATTGTCTGTGTGATGTTTATTTTGTAAGTGAAACTATGTGTATAACGTATGAACAAACATAATTTATATTTAGATTAGTTCATTGTACAATATGATCATTTAATTATGGTATTGCGTTACATTATAAATAATTTAATTTGTGAGTATTTTACTATTTCTTGATTAAAACAACAATAATAAAGTAGTTTTTAGTTAATTAGAGCTTAGCTAGTGAGAACAATTCACAAAGGTAAAAGTCAAAATAGTGAACTCAAAATCTCACAAAAAATTAGTTTTTAATAAACACACACACAACTAGTTTCGGCGACGAAGACGCCTTCTTCAGTGCTTGACTACTAATTTTTTGTGAGATTTTGAGTTCACTATTTTGACTTTTACCTTTAATAAAAAAGTTGTTAACCAAATTTAGAAAGTTTTGGTATTTAACTAAGTTAGAAGTCTCAATGAAAATATATTATACTGATCTGTGCATTTTCAGATAAAATAACAGTTGGAGAAAAAGTTTTCTTCTCAACGTAATTAGTGTTTTTAGGAACTTAAAACCTCTACATCTATTTCAAGTAAACTCAAATACTCTTTAGAAAATTTTGGTATTTAATTAAATTAGAAGTCTCAATGGAAATATATAATACTGATCTTTGCATTTTCAGATAAAATAATAGTTGGCGGAAAAGTTTTCTTCTTGATGTAATTATTGTTTTTAGGGAACTTAAAAACTCTACATCTATTTCAAGTAAACTTAAATACTTTTTAGAAAATTTTGGTATTTAATTAAGTTAGAAGTCTCAATGGAAATATATAATACTGATCTTTGCATTTTCAGATAAAATAACAGTTGGCGGAAAAGTTCTCTTCTTAATGTAATTAGTGTTTTTAGGGAACTTAAAAACTCTATATCTTTTCAAGTAAACTCAAATACAGCTTACAAGTATCTCCGAGTAGCACTTCTTTACAAATGACAATTCTACTCTTAATAAATAAGTTATTCGCGATTGCCTGTAAAATTAGAATAATCGTAGTGAGCGTGTCATTTAAATTGGGACAACTTTCCTTATAGTCTGGGAACTTCATTACACGAGCTTTGATACAAAAGATCTGGAGATAATTCGGTCACATCAAGTGTTCGGCAGCAATCAGCCGTTCTTGGTTCAGATAGAAGAATTAGCCGCTGTCTACTTACCGTAGCAAGTTGAAATCATATTTCAGTGTAAACATTACAAGCACAGTATCCTAAAATTTCAGCCTACTTTCTGGAATTTGCATGTCGTTTAAATCATAATCCTAGGACTAAGCTAGAACATGATATATTTTTGGGATAATTTTACAACGCTGTTTAACAATACAGGGTGACTGAAAAAATCTGGGCGCTTTTTAAATTAACATTACTCATTTATGATCTTGTTAATTAAAACGTACATTACATTAAAATATTTATCTACACTTCCCATTTACGCCTCAGAGAAAAAAATCACAACAGCTCAAATCTGGCGACCTTGGAAGCCACGGGTACTTCCGAAATGTGAAATGAGCCTTCCTGGTAATATCCGACGCACCATGGAAATTGAATCTAAAGAAAAGTGTACAGTGACACCATCTTGGTGGAAATAAACATTGTTTTTGTTGAGTAAACGGTACCATCTAAATAAAAATAAGCCTCATCACTCACAATGATTATTGCAATTTCTTGTTCTTCAAGCATCACTTACATAAAAACAGTAAATCCTCTTGTTGGTTATATTCTCATCCTTTTAACATCTGAGTCACACACACCTTGTTTGGACGAAATAATATGTCTTTTTGCAAAATTGTTTGCAGTGACTCATGAGTTAGTAATTAATGTGTGTGTCTTCTTGCCGACGGACTTGGGCTACTAATCAAAGCTTGCCTAACCATGCTTTAATGCTTTGCGGCATCCTAGCAGACTCATTTCTTTTTTTAGAATACTTCCCGTTGTTCTCAAGTTGTTAACCCACCTGAGAATCGTGTTTTGGCTGGGAACGATACCAGTGATACCTAGCTGTGATACACTCACTATTTCGCACATATGTATCGTAAGCAAACATATGCCGTTGTACTATCCAGTACTCCTTGACTAATGAAATGGTATTATGTGAATAGGTCTTTGTTCACAGTTTCCCCTCCAAACAACAACTGCTGCATGTGTACTAATTCATTTTAAAATCATTCCGGTCACCCTGTATATGGGAATGTGTTGGAATCTCTGGAAGGTCTCAAATACAGGTTTCAGTATTGAATTAGGTTGTCTGCATTATTTTTGTTGTGGACTTCTGATACTAATTGAGTAATATTACTGGGGTACACTGGCGGTGATAAGGCCCCCGTAGCCCCGCCAGGGGGGCCCTAGGCTTAAGAGGGCTCCCAACTGCCCCATCAAAATTAAAAAGTAAATTAGTACAGTAGTGCTGCACACTGCTACTGCACTGAAAGAAAACCATTGCTATTTTAGTATTAGAAAAATTGTACTAATTTGGTAACCTACAAGGAGATCTTATGGCAAAAAAGTATAAATTCAATAGTATATTTCTGTAAGTATTATGCTGTAATAGCATAGCATCTACTTAAACTTAAGTACAAGGATCCCTCGACATTCGCAGGGGTTACGTTCCACAAATTTATTGCGAATACTGAAACCAACTGTATATGGAAAGGGGAGGGTTACGTTCCATGTAAAAAATGATATCAAACAGTTACAGCTATACTGTACACTTATAATATAGTGTGGTATATTTACGTAATGCACAATTACATACATATTGTTATTGTTTATTTACGTTTTCCTCAGTGGCGGCTCCTGCCCAATTACATTGGTGGGGCTCATGACAAGGGGTCTCCCCAGATTTACGAGGTGCGGAGACAATTTTGAAATTTAATACCCATTTAACTCGTTTTACATTCTAAGCATTTACAACTTTTATTAAGTTATACTTATTGATTAATATATTAACATTGTTATAACTAATAGACGTATTACGGTGTGATTTACGAAATGTTGCTAGGTTGGGTAGTTAAGTGATTGCCTATGCTAAAGCGTCGAGTACTCAACAAGTAGTGTGAATCAAGTTTTACTTTTAAAAGTATATTAGGCCACTGTGTATGCGTATCAAAGGATCTATAAATGGAAACATTGTGAGAACATTACAAATAAGCCTACAATGCTGCTTCCTAAATCATATAGAATTGTAGTAGCAGCACTGATTAGTCATTTCTCAGCGCATGCGCATGACTACAGGACTCCATCCCAGGCCACCCGTAACACGTGTGTTGAGTGACGTCACCGCACGGTGCACTAGTCCGGAGCTCTGCTGTGAGCCCCGCGCGGATCTTGCGGCTAATTTCGTGCGTCAACTGCTAAATATTTTATGGTTTTAACATTGCTTAAATAATTCTAAGCTCTTCTTAACCTAATTTAAGACAAATGAGTATTAATTAAAAATTAATTTTTGTAATAGGGAGGGCTGCGCCCCAGAGTCTTTTTGGACAAACCGCCACTGGTTTTCCTTCAATCCGAAAACATGAAAATTCTATTAAATATGCCTGCTCCCACACACAGACACATGTATTCTTTATTGTTAAACACTATCCACTAAATTTTAAGCACCTAATTTTAGACAAATAATGTTTTAAACATTGTTAATTTGAATTTTAAAATACTTGCTGTTTTACTTTGTATATGTTTTACTTTGTCTAGTTTTTTACACACTTCTTTAGAAGTGGCATGATGATAATGCTTCTTCCAGCTCTCGATTAAATTTGAATATCCATTTTAAATAGGGACCAATTTCAATAACTGCTGCTGCTGTTTCCCTAATCAAACATTTCATCATCAGATTTTAATGTCAACTTTGGCGATACATTTTTGTTTCTTCATCTTTGTTATCCGAGATAGGCACAGGTTTGGTAATTAGTTCTTTCAGCTCTTCTTACGTCAAATCTTGATTCACACTTTTTTAAAATTGTCGACATCTTCACTGTTAATGTCTTAAAATCCTTCACCATCTTAAAATTTATCTAAAAGGTCAATTCCCTTAATCAACGGCATGAAGTTGTTTTACCTTTTCTTGTCCCTATCAATGTTTGATGACATCCTGGCTTGGATAAACAATTTAAGGAAAAAGATAAAAATAAATAAAAAAAATTCACTGAACGATTCCACAAGTAGATGCCAAAAGTAGAGACTATCACACATGATACGCGAATGTGACACCTGTTTGGTAACTGACGGGAAAACAGGTTTATGACTCTAAACTTATGTATAGAGTTGGATACAAGCACCGGATTGACTCATCGTTCTTTGTTAGTGACGATAATGCCCCTTGTTATAAATAAGGAATGCTTGTCTTTTGAGTAGTAGGCCTAGAAGTGTAAAGTATAATGGATGTTTGCAGAATAATCAGATTTCTATGCGATAAATATCTACACTACTGTAGAAAATAAATAAGATGAGAACACATCCTACAACCTGCAGAGTAACTACACTGTCTTTCTTGTCTTTTTTTAAAAAACAAGATGCATGTTAGTGGGATATCATGTAATTTTGCCAACCCGCAAATAGCAAGGGACTACTGTACTATGTTATTATGACAAAATAGTAGCCTATACAAATATGACATAGAAATCTACAACTGAGAATTAGGGCACGCCTCCTTACTTCCAGTATTACCAAATATACACACTCTTTCTTCAGCAATACCAGGAGTAAGGAGGCATGGCCTAATTCTCAGTTGTAGATTTCTATACCAAATCGGTATAGAACTTCTAGTATCTTGGCATAAGAACATACTGTACTAAAATTGTATAGTGCTATACTATAACAGCATATGACAAATAGAGTGAAAATATTATAGGCTTGCATTGCATCTTAAAAATCGGTTTGATAACCATTTTGTTAAAGGGGGTCCTCAATTCTTTTGCGGGGGGGGGGGGGTCCCTGATTGCTTACTGCCGCCACTGCCAGCATGTATTGGTTGAGTATAGATAGCACAATTATGTAGAAGATTCAGAGTTCTATTAATTTATTTTATGAAATTCATTGTTAACTGTTATTTAATATTTATTTAACACGTTCATTGCCAAGCTGGAAATTGGAATTTTGTGTGGTGGCCGCTGTAATAATTCACTTAGAATTTGGATAGCAACGGCCATGCGATATCGCGTGATCGGCCATCCGGTAAGATCTGACATCACGCGATATCGCGTGATTGGCAATGAACGTGTTAAACAACAAGCTGATGGAGAGGCAAAAACAGTCTATTTGTAATCAGAAGTGTTTTAAAAATTTCTTCATTTTTGTGTTTCTGAAATAGTGTTTTATTGAAATAAAATTGTTTTACCTACCATTTTTGTAATGTACAAATTTTGGTCACTTCTAAGTTGCTTTCAAAAAAGCAAAAATTTATGTAATGTAATATTATTACATTTTATATTTATGTAGAATAATGTAATGGAAATCGGAGCATTTCATTGCTTTTTGTCTTAAACACAAAATCAAAGAATTGTTGTGCATTGGGATTATGAATCCTTCTAACATGTTTTGTCCAAAATGTATTACAGTTCTTTTCCTGTAGGAACATAAGAGTTGGACTAAAAACTTATGCTTTATTTTATTGAAGTATATCACACTAAAATAAGACTGTAAGAATAACATTACAACTGGTACAGCAAAATGTTTATATTGGTGTTTGAATGGGCTTAATGAATTTTTTAAACCTTATATGGCAAATTTTTAAACAAAATTGAGAATTAACGTTAAGAAATGAAAAAGTTCAGTTGAAAAGATTTCAGATAAAAATTATGAAAATATATAGCCATATATTTAAATTAATGTTATTAATCCTTTACTATTACCTTTTCATTACAATTAATTGGTACAAACCAAAGTAAGTAATTAACGAGTTGGTAACAGGTTTAATGGTTTTATGAATATACACCAGCAACTCTGGTATATAAAAATTGAATTTTTAGTGACTTTCTTTTCATACAAAATAGTTTTTCTCCATTTATTATTTTTGTTTAAACTTTTATCACAATTAAGTAAAACAAAATTCAAAGTCTTGTATGATGTTACCATCAGAATGTTTAGTAAAATTCTTTATTTTATGACTCATCGTGTTTTTGTGTGTGTTGTTACTGTGTTAGTATATGTTTGTGGGTATATCTTTAAAAATTTAAAAAATATTGTTATGACAACTAATGGAAACAAAAATATTTATAATATTAATTTTTGTTTTAATTTTAGGTGGAAGGAAATATCAACAAAGTATATTCCTACGCGTTAAAAGCATATCACACTGCCAAGATCATTCCGTGCAAGTTCAAAACTTTATGTCTCATTTACACAAATTTAATTATATCTCACAACCTTGAATATTCACAAAAAGTCAAGAATTCTGTAAATCAGTTTGTGGAAATTCTTTGTCCAAAAAATCTACATACTTTGAAATCAAATGAAGTCATTCATATAGGAATGGTGTATACTGCAATTTTTAAGAGGATGTAAGACTTTTTTGCTACATTATTAAGTTAAATCCAATTATTACTAATGAATGATAAATATTAATTTTTTTAACATACAAAGGTTAATTCATGAAGTGATACTTTTCATTTTTAATAATATTTAAATATTTCAAAGAAATTATATATATATATATAGGAATTTTTGGACTAGATATGAGACTGACAGACTTACCTAATGGCAATAGTCCAAAACTGCAATCTTTTGGAAATAAATAAATAGACACATATAAAACTTATCACACTATTGAAATATTTCGATCAAAAAGATCTTTGTCAATCAAAAAAGAGAAAAAGAAAAGACTGAAGTGAACCACAGATCTGTATAAATATCGTGTTATCTGATATAGTGTTATATGTGATTTGTATAAATATTGATTATTTGAAACTAGATATTATTAATCTGTCAGAAGGAAGGTACTAACCTGTAACCTACCTATAAATATATATATATATATATATATATATATATATATATATATATATATATATTTAGGTTAGTTTTGGTTGGGAACCTAAACCTCTTCGATTGACAAAAGACCACTGTGTGGTTGAAATATATCATTGTTTAAGTGCTTTTATGTGTTTCTATCTCAAGACTACAGGGTGGACTCTTACCAAGGTAAGTCGGTCAGTCTCCTAGTCCAACAAATCTATATATATATATATATAATTAATAAATTAAACATATTTCAAAAACAAGAATACTTTTAATGAATATATTTATTCAAAGCTTTTCGCCGATAAAATAGTACCAGCATCTTCAGGAAAATAATTATCTAATCATTAGATAATTAGATTAGATAACTATTTTCCTGAAGATGCTGGTACTATTTTATCGGCGAAAAGCTTTGAATAAATATATTCATTAAAAGTATTCTTGTTTTTGAAATATTTTAAATTTATTAACTATATTACAAGAAAACATATCACCTTATTTAATATTTAATATATATATAATTATTTTTTTTTAATATATTTATTATTTTTTTTACCATTATATTATGTTATGTATTTCTAATTTCTAAAGACCTCACCTATCCTACAGCCACACCTTTGGTTTGCTAAAAAATTAAAACAACGATATTAATTTAATATCATCTAATTAATTCTACCTGAGGTTTAGTAGTTTACAATGGTTCCTTCAAACAGGTGAATGATTATTCGACAGCTATCGGAAGATCTTAACATCTTGCACGGTTCAGAAAAATGGGCAAATGGCTTTCTTCTTCATCATGACAATGCGCCATGTCACACTTCCAATTTTATTATGCTTAAGAGGTTCAACAATTGTTTAAAATGGTATCTCAAACTATGAAGAGTGTCTGACTCATTATAAAGCTGCCAACATATATAGAATAAATAATAACAATCTCTTGAGGCTGATAATTTGATTTATGGAAAATAATTTTAATCTATAGATTTTATGTAAGAGTAGATTTAGTTGCTTTGGCAGTATTGTTGAGCGCAACTGCATTATTTATATTTCTTTGTTAGGTTGATTGAAGGAAGGTCTCTAGATGAAGTATTGAAATCAGGAGCAATAGCTCTGGAGATAGCCAGAAAATGTAACGCCTCTGAAGTAAAATGTTTCATCCTTCCTTTAATGGTTTCTTCTCTGGTAAATATATGTGTGTGTGTTAGTGTGTGTGTGCTGCTACAGCCCTACAACCGTCACGCAGATAAACATTTTGAACAAACATCGCTGACCAAAGTCAGCCCTGTGCTAACGCTTGCCAAAATCTGCCAGAAAACCAGTCACTGGACTCTATTTTAAAAAAACCTAACTCGTGGAGATTTAACCCTTTGCGTACTGTTTCCCAGGGAATGAATCCTTTTTAAGCATCTCAGCTTTATGGCCAGGGTGTCGGAGTGTATAACAAAATTGTTTAGCAAATAAATTTCAACTCAATTTGCAAATTAGTAAAAAACACTGTTTTTTATTTAAATATCAATTTTTTGCTTTAGCACAGATTAATTAATTCTACAAAATTTAACATTTTACAAAATTACTTCTTTCCATTTACAGGATTTTCTAAAACACAATAAAACTTGTATAAATGAACTAATTATTTATTTCTTAATGACCTTGCCCTAGCTTAGTTAGTTGGATATTTTAATGTCTTTTAACCCTTTGGTTTTAAATTTAACCCTTTGAAAAATACACTTAATTTTAGCATACATTTATATCCTGAAAACTTACGATTTACAGTTAAATTTAAATTATAGAAAAATATACGAAATTATCCCTGAAAAGAGCAACATATTAACACTTATAATTTCATAAGAAAAATCACCTATGTAAATAAATCACATTCTACCAGAATGTTTCTCCTATTCAAAATAAAAAATTATATCCTATATTATCACACATTCATATTAAAAATGTATACAAAATCTATAAGTTTAAGATTTCCTGTCCTTCAAAACAACCACACATAATCAGAAAACAATTTAGCAAAAATTTCCTTCCTGATTTAGCATTAAATATTTTGAACATTTCCCCATTATTTATATAACAAAATTTATGAAAGAAAAACCCAAAATATTAACATATAACAATTTATAAAGACATTTCACATATTAAACATTCAAAACTATTAAATAATTCTCACAATCAACAAATCTTATTGAGAATATAACCCAAATTGATAACTAATATCATCAGAAATATTTACCTATTTTTAAACATCATTTTGTAAAATCAGCATATATATATATATATATATATATATATATATATATATATATCACTTTCACAAGAATCTTACTTGGTATTTATGCGAGTCAACTTTCAAAGATTGGTAATATCTCCCTCATCAAGCATCACTGACCGGGGGTTTTAGTAGACTGCGAGTTGTGTGGACTTTCCCTTGTTACAAGGAAATGATCGGGCAAGCCGAATCATCAGCAATGCCAATCTGGTGCTGATGGCTTTGCAGATAGTCATGGCTGGTTGCTATGCAGAATCTGGCAACCACTTTCATCCGGGTTAAAAATCTCGAAATCGTACTTTTGGTTTCTAGGAACTCCCATTTTTTTATTTTTGGCCAGTTCTACTATATCTTCGGTTGGAGGCACTCACCATAGCGTCAATGATGTTTTTGTCTGAAATTAAGAAGCATTGGACTTTAGGTTGTTCGACTTCTGTTCACCTTTTGGCTAGTTTCTCGGCCTTTACGTTCCCTGCAAAGCCTACATGGCTAGGGATCCATTATAGCTTTACATACCACCCTGCTCTGATGAGTTTTTCTATTTCCAGACGACAATTAATAGTTCTGAGGAGGGTATTTTAGCAAATGCTAATATTGCCGCTTGCGAGTCAAGAAAAAAAACTGTGTTATTAGGCTTCCTGTCAGAATTTTTTTCAAATTCTAAAATTAAGTTAATCTAAAATAATGTTGAAGTCGATGCATAACTACTTGAATAAAGAAGTGTGCTAATATCGTGTTTTGTAGTTATACAGAGGCTTCATGGATGACGCCATAGATGCTTTAAAAGAGTATAGCAATGAAGAACTGCAATACCCTACACACTACTACAATTTGTGTTTAGACTTTCTGCTTTATGGTGGAATTAGTTTGAGTGATGTACAAAATATTATTAACCATGCAAGGTAATTATTATGCTAGGTGATTTTAGTTATTGCATTTCTTGTATATTTGTGTATAAATTATATAATATTAATAAAACCTCTACACTATATAATATATCAGTATACTATTAACAAATCACAATAATTATGTTTTTGAAATTATTTGTTAATTGTTTCATTGTCAGTGCCCTGTTATCAGAATTTCTTTCAATTAAAGAGAAAGTCTAGTCTTATTGAAGACAAAAAATGCTAAAGCCAGCCCTATCAGTTGGACATGAAGTAAATGTTATTGAAACTCCATAATCAGTTTCTTATCAAAATTATGAAACAGAAATGTACCTCTTGACAACTATAAAATTGAGAAATTAATTAGACTACATTTAAAAGCAATAAGATTATGTAGTGTGCTACAAAAGTTGCATGACTTGATTACGCAACAATCTTAAAATACTCCTATGTTCATAGAATGCTTGCATAAAAGATCTCATAACCTAAAACAATCATAAATTTTATTTTCAAAAAAATTGTAATTCTTCAATTGATTTTTGTCATAAGTGCTTACTATTTGAGTTTTATGATGAGTATTATTGTTAATATTATTATTTTATTGTTAGATTATATTTTTTAATATTACACTGTATTTTATTATTAAAATTTGGAATACTTTTTCAGGAAAAAATACACACTTTTAGTATTAACTTGGGAAAAAAAGCAATACTTACTGATATTTTTCAGCAGACATGTTTCACACGAAGTCAGGGCATTATTCAATAAGTAAGTCATAGGCAAGACTGTTGCTCAGGTGTGTTGTGTTGGTGTGAGTGTGTGGTGTTCTTTGGTGTGCTATTGTTCATAGAGTAGTTGTTAATTATCTGTTCAAATATAGCATTTGATTGTGAGTGTGTTTTGTCATTTAGAATGTGTTGTGGAAACCACATTATAAAACCACAACACAACAAAGCACACTCACAATGAATACTATATTTGAACTCATGATTAACAACTACTCTATGAACAATAACACACCACAGAACACCAATACACCAGACTCACTCCAACAGTACACACCTGAGTAACAGTCTTGCTCATGACTTACAGCATTGAATAATGCCCTGACCTAGTGCAAAATACCTGCTGAAAAATATCAGTAAGTAGTAGTTTCTTTTGCCATGTTAGTACCAAAAATATAATTATAGAAAAACTTCAAGATGTACAACACAAAAACTGAAAGAAATATAAATTTACATTAGTAATTAGTTACTTCTAATACGGATTATAATAGAAAACTTGTTCTGAACAGTTGAACAAAATTAAAAGCCTTTTCCAAACCCCTGAATATTGACCAAAAATGATGTAGTAGTTCTTACATACAGTAATACATAATGTCTGGCACACAGCAATAGAACATCTACTATTAAAAAGGTTAAAGCTTCAATTTTAAAAAAATCTTTTCTTAAATTTTTTCACTTGCTATATTTGTCTTGACAGCAATAGTACCTGATGCAGTATAATTTTAAGAAACCCATACAATTATAATTGGCTACACAGATAAATAATCTAGTTAAAAATCTAGATGTGGAATTCGCCAACACAGTTACCATCATTAGAAGATTAACATTTGTTGATTCCATCTTCGCGTGAGCTATTAGTAATCACTTACACTTTTAGAATGTTTTAGAACTTGCCTATAGTAGCACTGACTTTGCTTGTTGAGGACGGCCGTTTCGGGAGATGTGTCCCTTTGTCAACTCAGACTGTAACTCCGGAGTTACGGTCTGAGTTGACAAAGAGACACATCTCCCGAAACGGCCGTCCTCAACAAGCAAAGTAAGTGCTACTATAGGCATGTTTTAAAACATTCTAAAAGTATAGAAGATTAGAATTGAACTGAAAAAAGAATCAATAGATAATATTGACACTCATGCACTTCGCAGCCCACTAACCTGTTCTATCCAATCAGGTGACTAGGCTGAACTATGGTTGGATTTAAAACAGAATAGGATTATACGAAGGCGAAATCAACCAGAGAGAGTGGGGATTACGGGCTTCTGAACGAATAGGAGGCTCACATCTTGCTTTGTTGCCAAGTCGTTGTTAAACTTCCGTTCCTCGCTCAGTCTTAATGTAGCTGTGGTACAGTGAGTTACTAGTGGTGTAGCTTGCTTCATTCTGCAGTTTCAGCTTTGCTTCCCTTCAACAGTCTTTTTCAAAACTCAGAATGTTTTTAAATTCCTTCTATTACCTCACACTCTCCTTTTATCTATCCATCTATCTATCTATATCTATATATATATATATATATAGATTTTTTGGACTAGGAGACTGACAGACTTACCTTGGTAAGAGTCCACACTGTAGTCTTGAAATAGAAACACATAAAAGCACTTAAACAATGATATATTTCAACCACACAGTGGTCTTTATCAATCGAAGAGAAAACACAAAAAGAAATATGAGAGAATGAAATAAAATAAATATAAGTTGTAATCACAGATTGTGTAGAGTAGAAATCAGATGACACAGATGCACAGATTAAAGATATATATATATAAATTGTTTCCATGAGCATATGAGTGATTATAGTTTATATAAGTCTGTCAGAGGAAAAGAGATAAGGTTATTGGGGAAAAAAAAAAAAAAAAAAAAAAAAAAAAAAAAAAAAAAAAAAAAAAAAAAAAATGATTTATCTGATGTTGAGGTTAGGGGATTCTCTGGACTTGGTATACCACTGGTATGATAGTTCCCACCTTCTCAGTTCTGAGGGATTGCAATCAGGGGGGAGTGATTTAATTATTTTTGTGGTATAGCAGTCATCAAAAGTTGCGATGTTGTGACTCGCAGCATGTTGAGCTGTTGGTCTATCCATATTCATAATTTTAACATCATGTCTGTGGCCATTCATTCTGATATTCAGACCATCCGTGGTCAGGCCTATGTACTGTGCTGAGCAAAGTTTACATTGTAGCTGGTATATGACATTTTTCGATGTACAATTATGATGACCCTGTATTTTGAAGACCATTTTTGTTGTTTGGCTGTTGAAACTATTTGCTGAGGGGTGTATTGGACACGTCTTGCATCTAGGTCTATTGCATGGGAAGGAGCCATGAGGAAGTTTGTGTGGTTTCTCTGCATCAGGGTCTGGTAGTTTAGGATGTACTAGGATGTTTTTCAAGTTGGGAGGTTGCTTGTACCAAATTTGCGGTGGATCGGTGAAAAGATTTTTGGTGTGGACGGAAGCTTGAAGAATTTTAAAGCCATCTCTCAATATCTTGTTGAGTTTATGTAGACCAGGATGATAGTCTGTAATTAAAGACAGTTTATTTTGTTCTGTTTGTGGTTTGGGGCGAACCGAGGATTGTGCTGAATGAATTTGGTTTTCAATGAGTCTTTTTGGGTATCCTCTTCTCTGGAAGGCTGTTGATATCTTTCTATTAAAATCTTCCAATTCCCTATCATTCGAACAGATTCTCTTACCCCTGATTGCTTGACTGTATGGAATGGATCGTTTTATGTTTATTGGGTGGTTGCTGTCGAAATGGAGATATTGTAGGTGGTTTGTCGGTTTGATGTGAATTCCTGTGTTGATATTTCCATCCTGGAGTGTTACCTCTACATCCAAAAAGGTGATGGCTGATGTAGATTTCTCCCAGGTAAATTGAAGTGTGGAGAATTGTGTCAGGCTGTCTAAAAATGCCTCAAGTGTTGAAGCACCCTGTGTCCAAATTAGGAAGATGTCATCTATATATCTATACCAACATAATGGCTGGTGTGTTTGTGTCTTTAGAAAACTTTCTTCCAACAATCCCATGTACAGATTTGCGTACGATGGTGCCATTCTGGTGCCCATTGCTGTTCCCTTTATTTGAAGGTAGTTCCTTCCCTCAAACTGAAAGTTGTTCTTCTCGAGGATGAACCTGGTCAGGTTCACAAGAAAAGGTGTAGTGGGAGAAGGCTTGCCTGGGCGTTTGTTTAGAAAATTTTCTATTGCAGATAGGCCGTGTGCATGAGGGATGTTGGTATAGAGAGAGGTGACATCTATGGTGACCAAAATAGTTACCGGGGGTAGAGGTACAGATATTTGTGAGAGTCGGTCTATGAAATGATTGGTGTCCTGGGTATGTGATGGAAGGTTCTTTACTAAGGGTTGAAGGTGTGAGTCGAGGAAAGCTGAAATTCTTTCCGTTACTGAATTGCAGCCAGCAATTATTGGTCTACCAGGTGGAGGGATTATGTTTTTATGGATCTTTGGTAATATATAGAATTGAGGAGTAGATGGGTTTTCATTATATAATAATTTTTGGAGATGTTTCTGAAATGTTTTGTTCAGGAGCTGTATATTTGAGTAGGTCCGAGAGTAAATTGTTGAATTCTGTAGTGGGGTTATCTGTAAGTATTTTGTATGTTGTGATGTCTGACAGTTGCTTATTTGCTTCTTTGATGTAGTCTTCTTTGTTCATAATGACAGTGGTTGAACCTTTATCTGCTGGAAGAATCATAATGTCTTTATTGTTTTCCAACGAAAATATTGCCGCAACATCAAAGAAGCAAATAAGCAACTGTCAGACATCACAACATACAAAATACTTACAGATAACCCCACTACAGAATTCAACAATTTACTCTCGGACCTACTCAAATATACAGCTCCTGAACAAAACATTTCAGAAACATCTCTAAAATTATTATATAATGAAAACCCATCTACTCCTCAATTCTATATATTACCAAAGATCCATAAAAACATAATCCCTCCACCTGGTAGACCAATAATTGCTGGCTGCAATTCAGTAACGGAAAGAATTTCAGCTTTCCTCGACTCACACCTTCAACCCTTAGTAAAGAACCTTCCATCACATACCCAGGACACCAATCATTTCATAGACCGACTCTCACAAATATCTGTACCTCTACCCCCGGTAACTATTTTGGTCACCATAGATGTCACCTCTCTCTATACCAACATCCCTCATGCACACGGCCTATCTGCAATAGAAAATTTTCTAAACAAACGCCCAGGCAAGCCTTCTCCCACTACACCTTTTCTTGTGAACCTGACCAGGTTCATCCTCGAGAAGAACAACTTTCAGTTTGAGGGAAGGAACTACCTTCAAATAAAGGGAACAGCAATGGGCACCAGAATGGCACCATCGTACGCAAATCTGTACATGGGATTGTTGGAAGAAAGTTTTCTAAAGACACAAACACACCAGCCATTATGTTGGTATAGATATATAGATGACATCTTCCTAATTTGGACACAGGGTGCTTCAACACTTGAGGCATTTTTAGACAGCCTGACACAATTCTCCACACTTCAATTTACCTGGGAGAAATCTACATCAGCCATCACCTTTTTGGATGTAGAGGTAACACTCCAGGATGGAAATATCAACACAGGAATTCACATCAAACCGACAAACCACCTACAATATCTCCATTTCGACAGCAACCACCCAATAAACATAAAACGATCCATTCCATACAGTCAAGCAATCAGGGGTAAGAGAATCTGTTCGAATGATAGGGAATTGGAAGATTTTAATAGAAAGATATCAACAGCCTTCCAGAGAAGAGGATACCCAAAAAGACTCATTGAAAACCAAATTCATTCAGCACAATCCTCGGTTCGCCCCAAACCACAAACAGAACAAAATAAACTGTCTTTAATTACAGACTATCATCCTGGTCTACATAAACTCAACAAGATATTGAGAGATGGCTTTAAAATTCTTCAAGCTTCCGTCCACACCAAAAATCTTTTCACCGATCCACCGCAAATTTGGTACAAGCAACCTCCCAACTTGAAAAACATCCTAGTACATCCTAAACTACCAGACCCTGATGCAGAGAAACCACACAAACTTCCTCATGGCTCCTTCCCATGCAATAGACCTAGATGCAAGACGTGTCCAATACACCCCTCAGCAAATAGTTTCAACAGCCAAACAACAAAAATGGTCTTCAAAATACAGGGTCATCATAATTGTACATCGAAAAATGTCATATACCAGCTACAATGTAAACTTTGCTCAGCACAGTACATAGGCCTGACCACGGATGGTCTGAATATCAGAATGAATGGCCACAGACATGATGTTAAAATTATGAATATGGATAGACCAACAGCTCAACATGCTGCTTGTCACAACATCGCAACTTTTGATGACTGCTATACCACAAAAATAATTAAATCACTCCCCCCTGATTGCAATCCCTCAGAACTGAGAAGGTGGGAACTATCATACCAGTGGTATACCAAGTCCAGAGAATCCCCTAACCTCAACATCAGATAAATCATTTTTTTTTTTTTTTTTTTTTTTTTTTTTTTTTTTTTTTTTTTTTTTTTTTCCCCAATAACCTTATCTCTTTTCCTCTGACAGACTTATATAAACTATAATCACTCATATGCTCATGGAAACAATTTATATATATATATCTTTAATCTGTGCATCTGTGTCATCTGATTTCTACTCTACACAATCTGTGATTACAACTTATATTTATTTTATTTCATTCTCTCATATTTCTTTTTGTGTTTTCTCTTCGATTGATAAAGACCACTGTGTGGTTGAAATATATCATTGTTTAAGTGCTTTTATGTGTTTCTATTTCAAGACTACAGTGTGGACTCTTACCAAGGTAAGTCTGTCAGTCTCCTAGTCCAAAAAATCTAAATAATCTTTACCAACCAAAACTAACCTAAAAATATATATATATATATATATATATATATATATATATATTACTCATTTTCAATCGTTAATGAAATACGTTTTTATTCTTCCAATCAAGTTCAAATACATTTTTTAAACCTGTAGTTGATGACAATTGATTTTAATAATTTTTAGAACATCTAATAATAATTATAGAACATAGTAAGTTACTACAAACAAATGGTACCTGGTAGCTGACACAAACTCTCTCACATTAATACAAAAGATAAAATGTTCTATTTTTATTAATAATAGAGAATCTTCAAATTATCTAGTTAAATACATTTTAATTTGTGTGTAAAAATGTAATTATTTACATTAGTTAAAATTATTTTTATGAAGAAATACTCAAAAATATATGCATATAGGAACAAAAGCCACAATCTACGTACGAGTATAGGCCTGCAGTACTCGGCAAAAATGTGACGCGTGCAGGGTTTAAAAACTTATCACTTTACCACTTTACTAGCAGTAAACCAAAGATCCTACCAACATGAAATAAAAAGAATAATAAAATCTAACTAATTATCTCAAACTTTTACGCTTACAAAAAGTTTTTAACGAACAAATACGAAAAATTGTCACTTACTAACTTTTTTATGTTTGTTAAAGTACAACTCTTCTTAAATCTAATTTTTTAACGATCTTTCAAACAAAATATTACCTTTATGGTTTAATATTCTAAATGAGGGAATCATGCTGCTTATACATGCCAAGTTTCAAAATTTAATTCCCACGCTAAGTGCTTTAAACCTTGATTTAAGTGAAAGTTTTTATTAAGTTTTGTATGATGCACGGCACAGAATTGGAGAAATTACTATCTGACAACACTGCATCCCTAACCTACCACAAACCCATTCCTAATCTACTTTAAATCACACAAACAAATTATATAATTGGTATTAGGCTTCTAATAAACAGAATAAGATAATTAATAATCAATATAAATTGGCATTATTTATTATTTCCTCAACATTTAAGCCTTTCTTCAACAATCTATGACCCTTCTCAAGATTAAAGCAATAAAATTTATAAAATATAATCAACAAAAAACCAAAACAAATATTAAACTATAATTATGACAATAATTTTTTATATAAACTGTCAATAAACACCAAAAATGCATATATATGTATAAATGTACTAAATATGAGTTTTTATATGTTGTTATTGTTTATTGACCGTTTACAATCAAAACCTCTTTACCACAAATGACTTTTCATTTATTTAATACCGTATATACATTTAAATTGCATAGTAATTATCCTCAGAGGTAATTTACAAAACAAACTACATTTAAAACAAAATTTTTCATCAAATATATATATCCGACCAATCATGTTGCACTAAATTCCCCCTCTGCAACTAGGTCCAGTCTCAACTTCCATGGTGAAGAGTTACCATTACACATTCTTCAATTTTACCAAAATAGAATTATATGTTGTTTTACAATAATGACAACTTACCTTATAAATCCCAGATTTATTTAACATATTTATTTTGTCTTTTGGGTTATCTTGTAAAATTTTTAGACTATTTAGGCTCTTTTAAGCTACTTTTTAAATTTTCCGCTTTAAAAACTTATTCTAGACCCTTTGTTAAATCCTTATCGAATGGTAGGCTAATGTATTTATTTTTAATATTTTATTTTTCTGTAATTAAAGTGGTGGAATCTTTTCTGAACTTATTGAAATATTTTTCTCATTATATTGTCTATTATTTTAAGATCATATCCATTAAATGTAGCTATTTCTTTAATTCTGGTATATTTAAATTCAAATCTATTCTTATTAAAAGGAGTTGTAATTAATCTATTAATCATATTTTAAAAGCTGCTAATTTATGGGATTTACAATGATTAGTATCTAATGGGATATACCTATTATTATTTGTATTTTTTAAAAATATATATATAATTCAATATTATTATTAATTCTAATACATAAAGCATCAAGAAATGATAAACATTTATTATGCTGGATTGTTGATAATCGATAAGAAATTTTCTACATTACAATCTTTAATATTAAAAAATTGCAAAAATATCTAATCTATACTCTAGAAAAATATGAGAGTTTATTTATTAATATCCTTTCAAAATGATGAAACATTAATTTTGCTGAAAAAATTTTTTATTGAATATGTTAATGAATAAGTGAAATTGACTGAGTGTTGTATAACACAGAATTTGTTTTATACAAGGGTTTTTACAAACAAAAAGATGGATCAGCTATGGGGAATAGTTGATCACCTTTTATAACCAAACTTTTTATGATTCCAACTTTTATAGTCAAATTTCAGTTTTAATATTTATTAAGAACTTTGTATTATTTATTATACTATTGGCAATCTGTTATTTACCTAAAAACCAAAAAAAATAGATTAAGTGGAATATTGGTAATAAAGAAATGCCATAAAAGGGCAGTTGATAAAACTTTAAAGAATTGACTAAGGTATCTTGACTATCAGTCAGTAATTTAATATTTATTTATATCAATTATTTAAAAGGTAACATTTTTTAACTTTGTTATTCATGTTATATTTTTACCCAACAGAGATTTAGTTGATTCCGATGAAGAAATGACAGCTCTAAACAAATTACTGTTTGCGAAAGTGTTGCTGTGGTATCTACGCAAGTATGTAATGCAAATTGTCTATTTTTAAATAGAATTTGTCTATACTAGAATATTTATGGTGTTTCTCTTAAAGTTAATTATATAACATGTTTTGAAAAACTTCAATTATGAATAAAACACTTATAAGTTTTATTAAAAGGAATACAAAGTTTACAAGCCTATGTAAGAACTACTAAGTGCTATATTTTTTAAAAAGGTGAAGTGCATAATGGGTTAAAATGACCATTTTCTTGGGTGTCCATGTTAATGAGATAGCTGATAAGATCGCAAGGGAGATATAAACAATGTATCTTACTTATATATTGAAGCTGGTGAGTTTGTCTCAGCTTCAATGCAAAGGCCTGGTTGATTGATATTTCAGGATCATCTTGTAGAAAAACTGAAATTCTAAAAATTCCAGTTATGCCTATTATCAGATGTATTTTTATTTCACTAAAAACACTTGTAAATATTTTACAACTTGCCTATAGTAGCACTTGCTTATTAAGCACTTTTAAATGTTTTAAACTTGCCTATAGTAGCACTTACTTTGTTGAGGACGTTTCGGGAGGTGTGTCCCATTGTCAACCCAGACCGTAATTGATCTCAAGGTTTACGTAGATTAAGGTGTTAGGGTGGGGGTGGGATATTACGGTGGTGTGGGTGTATTTTGTGTGTATTAGGAGTTATGATGTCAAAAAGTGCGTGTGAGTTGTAATGTAATTGTGTATTGAGTATGTGTGTAGGGTGTAGTTTGAAGTGTCTGTATATTTCGTATTGTTCGGTTGAGTAGCGTTGGTTATTTCTGTGTTGTTTATGAAGAATTTGTAGGTTAGATGTTATGTCTATGTAGTCATGTTTTGTGGAGTTGAGATGATTGGCGAAGTTTGATTGCTAGTTATTGTTTTTTAGTGCTTTTATATGTTTTTGGTTACGTGTGTAAAAGGACCTCCCTGTCTGGCCCATGTAAACACTGGGGTACGAACTGCAAGTTAGTTTGTAAACTCCAGTGGCTTTGTAAATGTCGTCGATTTTGTTGTTGGGTTTAAATTGTTTATTGAGAGTGTTGTGAGTGGAGTAAGCTATTTTGTAGTTGTATTTTCGTAGTGTGTTGGTTACATTGTGGGTTTTGGATGATCTGTATGCTAGTGATAAATATTTTATGGGATTGTTCTGTTGTGTGTTTGTATTTGGGTTATTAGGTTTATTTTTTAGGCGGTTGTATAATTTGTCAATCATTGTTGTGTTGTATCCGTTAGTTTGTGCTATATGTTTTATGGTGTTTAACTCCTGGTAGTGTTCTTTTTTGTCTAACGCTGTTTTAAGCTGGCGATACATCATGATGTTGTAAGCTGCTAGTTTATGTTGGTGTGGGTGGTTTGAAGAGCTGTGAATGGTCGTATTGGTACTAGTGGGTTTTCGGTATATGTTGAATTTATGTGTTTGTTTGTCTGTTCATTTAATTGTAAGGTCTAGGAAGTTGAGAGAGTTTTGTTGTTTTGTTTCGATGGTGTATGTTAGTTTTGGGTGTATGGAAGTAAGGTGTTTTAGAAATATGTGTGCTCTGCGTGTGTTACCTTTATATAATGTTATGATGTCGTCGATATATCTGTACCAGTAAATTATGTTACTTGAGTATTTATTGTTCTGTAAAATGTGGTTTTGTTTGATATGGTGTATGAATGGGGGAGCCCATAGGTAGTCCATCTTTTTGGTTGTAGAATTTGTTATTGTAGGTGAAGTAATTTTGAGATGTGGTTAATCTTGTGAGGTGGATGATTTCGTCAATGTGTGTATGTGGTGTATTTGTGTCTATAAGCATGTTTTTGAGAATGTTGATGGTTTCTGGAATGGGGATGTTTGTATATAGATTTGATATATCAAAAGAGACTAAAGTAGAATTGTGTGGGTTATTTATATTTTTTATTTTGTCAATTAGATTTAGGTTATTTTTTACGCTACTTACTTATATTTGTTGAGGACAGCTATTTCAGGAAATGTGTCACATTATCAACTCAGACTGTAACTGAGGAACATACCATAGGTCAAGGCGAGCATATAATGATCGTCTATTGTAAAAGTAGGGAAAATACTGACATTTAAGAGCAGCTTACCTGAAGTAAGCTAACCAGTTCCCTAGTCTTCTGTTAAATATGGTGTTAAGTGTTATTGTTTTGAGTTATAGTTGCCTTGATTCTTGTAGTAATAGGGATCTCCAGAGTCTATGAAATAAACTTGCATCTGTTAGTCCACACAAGATTTGTACTAAATCCCACCACATAATTTGCATTTTTATCCAAGATCTCATGATAACACACACAAAATATACAAAAAGCCCATCACTGATAGAGTTATACACAACACTTCCAATGACTCCACACAACACAAACGTGCTGTATTCCACTCCATGATTCAGAGACTAATTAACATGCCCCATGAACAATGAAGGCAAAATAAACAAACTCAACATAATAAAATACATAGCCTATAGAAACGGATACAGTCACATCCTAAAAGACAACATAATGAGCAACAAAAAAAAAAAACACACATAAAACAACCAGTGGGGGACTTCCCAATAGGCACACTAGGCACGTGCCTATGGGCGCAGCCTCAAGGGGGCGGCAGGCGGCAGCCGTTTTTTTTTGTACCGATGAGTTTTAGTGACAATAGTAATAGTACCTAGTTAAATTTGGTGAATGTCATAATGTGACCCTCAGTTAAATCAGTGGTGGATCCAGCAGGGGGCACCCCCCCCCCTGAGAATAGAAAACTTCCTTTTATTTTATTGTTTTTTAATTTTATCGATGGAACCAAAATAATTATTTAATTAATTTTTTAAAAGTCTTAAAATAATATCTTATCTATATTTCTTTGAACATGCATGAAAACGGATTCGTATGGTGAAAAATTTAAAGCATTGTATTACGTTGGGACGTTTCCAGTAAATTCGCGAACGGGGCGCGAAGGGGCGGCCGGTTGAATTGTGCCTAGGGGCGGCACCATGGCAAAGTCCGCCACTGAAAACAACCAAAACACACAAAATTACATAACATTAACATATCACGACAACACATCACAAAAAATAGCTTCCTCATTCTGCAAACTTAATACAAAGTAGCATTTAAAACATCCAGCACAACTAAAAAACACACAGTACAAAAACACACCAGAACAAAGATGACAAGGGTATACACGATCACATGCAATGACTGCCCCAGCTTTTATCTAGGTCAAACAGGGAGAAGCTTCACCACACGATACAAGGAACACATAAAAGACAAAAAACATACATCCCAAATCAAACTTTGTCATACATATACAGAACACACTACATGAATACAAAAATATAGACACCTATCTAATAATCCTCCTCTGCTTAAAAAAAAGCAACAAACAAAACACAATAGAAAACTATGAGATATACAAACACCACGAAAACCATCCACAACATATTCTAAATGATAAATGCACTCAATCAAATACTACATTTGAACACTTAATTAACAACTACTCTATGAACAATAATACACCACAGAACACTAATACACCATAGACTCACACCAACACAATATACCTGAGCAAGAATCTTGTCCGTGACTCGCAGTATTGAATAATGCTAACCTAGTGCCAAATGTGTTTGCTGATAAATAACAGTAGGTAGTGGTTTTTTTGCCTAGTGGTACCAAAAGTAGTAATTTTAAAATTATCTGGAGACTATTAAAATTTTATTTTATTTAAAGATAATGCAGATAAATTATGTATTGAAAATACATCATTGATAATAATGCAGTGCCTTAAATGTAAAGATATTATGTGAGCCCCTTAGTGGAGAATATCTTGCATAATGCAAAGAAATTTAATCTTACTGACCTTATTTTAATATGTTCTTAGAAAACGTTTGCACTCAGAAAAGATCACTAAAAATGTATATTTATAAATTCATGACTAGATTAATAAATACAATTTTTCCCTGTATCTTTTGAATACTTTAAACAGCATGTGAGCTTCTATTGTCTGTGTTTTTATTTCAATATTTCAAGTTATTTATAGTTTTATAGATTATCTTGGGTCTTTTTGCAGACTTTTATTTTTATGTCATTTTACTTTAAAAGTATTGGGTTGGGTGACCTCTTAGAAAATTTCCGTTAGCCAATACTAATGTTGCCTGTAAAAAATTCCATATTTCTACTCTGAAAATCATAAATTAACTATGGTGCCTGATATAAATAAAAAAAGTTTTTACTTTACTGTAAGGTAATTGTGTTCCTACTATTGTTGGATATTGTTCTGAACTTGTTGGGTCAGTTTTGTGGTTTTAAAAGATTATTCAGTGTTTTATGTAGTATTGTAATCATTTTCTAAAATTCCTTCTATTAGCTCACACTCTCATGATATATATCTTGTACAGATTCTCAAACGTTAATAAAATACGTTTTTATACATCCAATCAAGTTTAAATACATTTTTTTATACACATAGTGGATGGCTATTGATGTTAATACAGTTTTTTCAGATATTTATCCAATAATTAAATTATACGATTTGTGAGTTCGAGCCGGATTAGAATTAAAAACCTTTGTGTTCGAAGTCTATTTCGTCTTGGCACTGTGGCAACTTTCCCATAGCTAGAAATATATTTCTTGTATGTATGTGAAATTCCCCCCCCCCATTTGGTTGTCATCAAAACCTCCATTATAGAACCTTAAACTTTTGCCATGGTTACCACACAGTATCATAAATACTGCTTTAGGGTAACTAAAATAAAATTTTTCCATGTTAACCTCAGTAGGAGTTTACTTCAAAATTTTTTCTGGTCAATAAACAATATTTCTTGTTTATTTGTCAACTGTAAATCATCTCTGCTCCTGATGGAATGTACTGATCATTCCATATGCCATTAATAGTTTAGAGAGAGAGAGTGATATTTCTAAACAAGTCAAGACATTCCATTCTATTAATAGTATAGAGAGAGAGAGATTTTGAAACAAGGCATTCCATTCCATTAATAGTTAAGAGAGAGATTTTGAAACAAGTCAAGGAATAAAGATATTGCATTGTTAATTAAGTTGATTAAGAAATGCACTCAACAGGTTAACAGAAATCATAGCAGATATTGAGAATTTAGTAGCAATAAATTTAGACGTATAATAAACATTTTGAGTTTATAATATTTTTTGTTCAGCAAACAGTTAGAAGAAGCTACATTCTGGTTTAATAAACTAGGACCTATAATTAAAGAGCCACTTGAAGATTATGAATTCAGCATCAGATATATTCATTGCCATATTCTTGCACTGGTACATGGTTATAATCAAAATGATACATTGAATTCAAACATTGAAAATGAGATTAGAAAACTTTTAACTTTTGTAAATGTCCTTGAGAATAATTTGACAATTTCCGATGGATTTACTCAGTTATTGTAAGTGTAGAGTAATTTTATTTTTAAAATGTCTAGGCTGTCAAAGTTTTGTATGCTTAAGAGGAGTAAATGAATTTGGTAGGGACACTATGGTGGGATAACTAGTGGCGCGGGTAGTACGGCAGCAGAGGGAGGATTTGACAGACGAATCGCTGCAATACGTAAAACAGCAAACAGTTTTGTTATCCTTTTAGTAGGTTTGACAGTGATTAGTGCATCGACACAAACGGTATTTTTCAATAATTAGTATGTCTCAACCGAAGACAAGTCTGTTTGGCAAAATAATAGTGGTGCTCAGAAGTCAAGTTAAATGCATTAATATGAATGTATTGATAAAACATATCATAAGAGCTGCGAACTGCTATAAAAGACAGCGGGAGGAGAATAAGTCCACGCACGCTCATACGCAAGCATCTAACATGAGTCATACCTTCCACAGCCAGCCACATTCCACAACTCACTTCACCTATCTGTGCAAACTACACTTGCAAAACTTTGACGGCCTGTACTTTCATACAGTTACACAAATATATTGATAAATAAAATATATTGGTATATACCTATCTGTAACAAGTTGGCAAATAATATCTCAGCAAAGATGCTGTTTGGGAGTGTGTAAAGAGGGAGGATCGATGGGAAGAGTAAAAACTCTTCACTGGACACAAACCTTGCATTTATTGCTATAAACATTTGATAGGTACTTGACTTCAATATCATATTCATTTAAGTATACAGTACGATCCCGGTAATCCGAAGTAATAAATGTACAACCATTTCCGACTAGGTACCGAATTTTTTGGATTACCAGAATGTACGCATACCTATGATGTAAATACGGCTATATATATGCCCATATGGTATTATGTGCTATATTATATGATATTAAATGCCATAAATGTTAATAGGTCTTTGCTCATTTTTTGCTCTGATGCACAGTCTTTGTACTTGTGAACTAAAGATTTCTTCGGTAAAGCTTTTCAAAATGAGCTACTTTCATCTGCACTGTAAACCTGATCAAAACATAAATTTAATTCACTAACTTTTGGTGGTAAAATGGCACCGAATTTCATGTCTCTCTTTGAAATTGTCAAGCCAATGATCACTGACTTTAAACTCTTCCTTGTTGTGGTAGAGTTTTAAACAAAATTTAAATTGTTGAGCTCGTCTTTATATACCGTTAGCCACGCCCCCACCACTTTCAGACCTCACTTCCTATTGATGCATGCCTACTCTTGCTTCTTGCGTCCACTTACTTAATAATTTTAAACTTTTAAATATAACGTTCGACTGTGTATTTATTTGCTTCTTTATTACATTTTACTTTTTTTAACTTAGCTTTATAAATTTCTAAATTTTATAAAATATTTAAACGTTTTCCTTTATCGACATAATGTAAATTTTCATTGCATTTTTCATATCTTGCTGTGTATGGCCCTCTTCAATCAAATGTGTAGCATAATTCGAATCATTTTTCTCATACTTAAATGACCTAATATGCTCTTTTTATCTGGTTTCAAGTTTTCGTCCTGTTTGTCCTATGTATGTTGCTTTGCAATTATATTGCATTTTATAAACTCCATTTTTACTTTCTATTTAAACTTTCTATATTACACTTTAATTTATTCTTTAATGTGTTGTTAGTTTCATTGCAACTTCTATATTTTATTTCTTGAAAATTTTTTTAAATTTATAAACCTCTTTTCCTGTATATTTAAATTTAACCCATTTCTTTCTCTCTACTTCCTTTGTGGGACTTTTTATTTGATTTTTTCTTACCCTAATTTTTCTAAATAAGATTCATATTGCTTAGTTGTAGCCATTATTCTCAGCAATTTGAAATATAATATTCAGTTCTTCTTTGTATTCTTTTTTCTTTAGCGGTATATCTAGTAACCTGCTAAACTTTCTTTGATGCATTGAAATGCTGCAGAAATATCTTACAACAAAATCAATATATTTTCACTTTTAATTCTTTTTTTCAGTAGGTAGAATTTAAGGAGCCACACTTTGAGAATTTCAAAGGTTGTATTGATTTTCGCCCCAATCAGTTATTCCCATAATATCCCATTTCTTTAAATACTCCAAAAATGTTTTATTTACTGACAAAGTTACATATATTCTTTCCTCATTTATCCATAAGTTACACATTACTTATCTTTAGAAATATGGCCACTAGTCATCCAACATTGCTATAAACATCTGTTATTTTGGCCTGTATTCTAGACACATTTTCAGCTTTTAATGATCAGAGTGTATAGAGATTTTTGCATTCTAGTTAGTTACTAACTATTACACTTGTTTGTTTTTCTTGGCAAAAAAACTAAAACTTACTGATTTATTCAGCAGACACGTTTCGAGTTAGGCCAGCGGATTTTTCAATGCTGTGAATTACTGACAAGACTGTTGCTCAGGCGTGTTGTGTTGGTGTGAGCCTGTGGTGTGTTATGGTTCATAGATTAGTTGTTAATTATGTGCTCAAATATAGTGTTTGATTGGGAGTGTGTTTTTCATTTAGAATGTGAAATTTAGAAATGACAAAAAACACTCCCAATCAAACACTATATTTGAGCACATGATTAACTACTCTATGAACCAAAACACACTACAGAACAAAAATACACCACAGACTCATACCAACACAACACACCTGAGCAACGGTCTTGTCAGTAATTCACAGCGTTGAATAATGCGCTGCCCTAGCGCGAAACGTGTCTCCTGAATAAATCAGTAAGTAGTGGGGTTTTTTTGCCGAGATAAACAAACAAGTGTAATTTTTATAAAAATCTCAAGATGTAAACACAAAAACTGCAAGCTACTAACTGTTAAAAACTTGGTGGCATAAAAACAGTTAACTCATACAACTTTCTATCGAAAGATAAGTAAGCTTCATGTTACTGCACATCTTCTTAAGTGTGTTGCTGAAGCTATACAACCAGCTTTCGTGATGGAATTGTTATTTTTTAAATATAAATCACCGTTGCAATGAAAATGCTTTTATTTTTCTGAAGATTTAAAAAAAGTTTTTGTGAAGAAACGCTTTATAATTTCGGATTACTTGTTTAAAACCTTTCTTATTAATAAAAGTAATTTATTTGATTCCATTTTTAACTTGAGGTACTAGTATACACTTAAATACTTAAACATACAAGTATATTATATGTAACATTTGCTTATATAATTTACTTTCTCTGTTTAATGACGATGGCCATTTTGGGAGAGATATTCCATTGTCAACTCAGAGAAACAGAAATAAAATCGCCTTTAATTTCATTTTCTTAACAATTACGCATACAGGTGAACAAACCACAAATTAATAATATATTGCAAGGCTACCAACACTAATCCCACTATACATAATTCTTCAAACGTCCCTCACCAACACAAAATTTACAACACCACGATTTATTACTACTTAACATCCCCCTCAGAAAAAAAAACACTACGAAACTTAAACAACATATAACATGGCCAATGGATACAAGACATCAATGAATGAAAACTATATCTTGGCCTAAAAATGAACTGTTGAGCCCAACAAAAAAAAAATCTACTTGATAGTCCCACAAAGTATATAACACTACCAAACAGATTATCCACAATCTCAATAAAATTTAAACTCAATATCACAAAGACATGTATAACTCTTTTGTTGTATACAAACTAACTTACAGTTTGTGCCCCTGCTTCTACATAGGCCAAACACAAAGGTAATTTTACACACTTTCCAGAGAACACATGAAACGACTCCCATATAAAAACACTCATTCAAACTTTGTTGAACAAGGTTTGTTGAACTTTGTTCAAACCTCACAAACTGCAACCATACAAACGTAATATCAAACCCAAAATTTGTACACTAAATAAAAATAGCCAATGCTATGTACACAATCAGTTGGCCCAAACTTACTCAATGTTTAATGGCAGTAGTTCAAACTCACTTTTTGAACATAAAGTAAAAAACGTCATAATAACTTGATCCCAATCTAACTCCAACCTTTATCCCCTCCTCAATCTAAGTCAACCAAGGAGTCAGCTTTGGTTTGAGTTGATAACGGCATAGAACTCCAGAAACTGCCGTCTTCAAAAACAAAGAAAGTAAGGGCTACTATATGGAAGATTCATATATAATATATGCCCTTGTATTTGATAAATATTTCAAAAAATGTTTTGTTATGAAAAGAAATTCTTTAAAATTCAACAAACTAAATTACTTTAAAATTTTTTAGCAATGTTTTTAATAAATCAGTAATGAAACATTTTATAACATATTTCTTACGTCTGAAGTTGTTTTTTTTTTC
The DNA here is from genome assembly GCA_036971475.1 of Prosapia bicincta. Lineage (NCBI taxonomy): Eukaryota > Metazoa > Arthropoda > Insecta > Hemiptera > Cercopidae > Prosapia > Prosapia bicincta. Next base: position 10,901,632 of record JBAIZL010000004.1, read on the forward strand.
AGGATACTTTTCAATAAGTCATATCTCTATAAGCTCTTGGGTGATAATAAACGGTGTGAAGATTATCTTGCAAAGATTAAAAAAAAATGTGATCAAACCGACAATATTTTAGTAAACACTTGGATAGATCACTGCAAAACTGTAAGATCTATTAGATTAGTACTAGACTTTAAAAGTATACTTTTTACCACTTATTTTAAATACAATAAGAAACACTCTATCTATTATCTGTACTTTTTAAAATATTTCATGAATATGTGCTATAAAGATTGCAAATCCTATTTTACAATTCCTTCTGTTTGTTCGCACTGTCCTTATATATATATATATATATATATATATATATATATATATATATATATATATATATATATATATGAAGTTAATATATTACTATTGTAAGTAATTTTATCCACCATTAAGTGCAATAATTTTACCTTGAGTGATGAGGCACCTTTCGGTCAATTGACCATTGTCGAATCACTCGAATCACTGAGTGATTCGACAATGGTCAATTGATCGAAAGGTGCCTCATCACTCAAGGTAAAATTATTGCACTTAATGGTGGATAAAATTACTTACAATAGTAATATATTAACTTCATAAAGTCAGTGCAACGGAAAAACAATGGATAACGTTAAATATCAAGAATATATATATATATATATATATATATATATATATATATATATATATATGTGTGTGTGTGTGTATGAGGACATATATATAAACATATGGTAAATTAAAAATAGATTTGTTGCTAAATTTATAAATAAATTTGGCAATTTGTATAAATTTAGCAACAATTCTATTTCTAATTTAACATATGTTTTAGGCCTATAGCTTACATTATTGTAATTTTCATTCCTGATGATGTTGGTACTGTTTACCAACGAAAAGCTTTGGATATAAATTAATAAATATTCTTGTATTTGAATAACCTATGTTGTTTTCAACGTATTTCAAATACATTTTTTTTAACTTGTAGTAGATTACACAATGTTAATACAACTTTTTCAAATATTAATTTATAAATTAAATTTAATTTAATTCTTGAATTTTGTAGTCCATTACATTCGGTGAATCTTAATTATTCACTTTAACATTAGTTTATGACTACCCAAACTTTAAATTTTGTAAATTTAAACAGTAAGTTTTTACAAATTTACAAAATTTCAAGTTCGGATAGTCATAAACTATTGTTAAAGTGATTAATTAAATTTAATTCTAGTTTTATATGGAAGAACAAATGGGCAAGGTATGTAATATAGTTATTTAATCCCATTGAAATAGATGATAACATGATTTCATAAAACAGGTGATTTTATGTTACAGGTTGTATGGCAGAACAACTGTTTTAAAGTATAGGTTTTGTTACTTTATTTATATTAATTGTAATTATTTAATAAAAAGTAACTAAAACAAATTTGTTCTTTGTTGACCTAAGTAAGAATTGACTTAAAACATTTAAAAAGTGAAATGTTCATTTTGTTTTGTTTTGTTTAGGTGTGGAATGAACCAAATCATTCATCAGTTGACAACTGGGTTATGAACAGTGAGTCTGGCCACTTCGATGTAAAACAATGGAGTATTTTATCATGGCCTAATTTTATGTACTCTTTACCTCTGATCAAATCCGACATACCCAGTTAAAATTTATTTTAATAATAATATACAATGTAACATTTATATACACACACATGCTCATCTACCAACATATACACAAAACACACACATATCCATACATACACTCACATATACTCAGAACACTCGTACAGACATGTAAACCTATACTTTCACATCTTCTCCATTAATGAATTATACATTACATGGTTGACAAACTCTTTCTCAATAACCTTCAGTTGAATCCTAAGGTATGTCTGTCCTGTTACAACCTTTAACACTCCTGGCTAATCATAATTTTTTTATGATAAGTGCTCTATTACCTTATTTATGGTTATAAATAAGTGCTCTATTACCTTATTTATGGTTATACTTTTTGCTTTGGTGTGTTAGAAGGATAGAAACGGAGAAGTTAACTTTCAAACTGTGTCAAGGTATATGAACGTCGCCCAAATCCTGTTTACTGTAACTAAAGTCTAATTAATAATTTTATGTTAAAGTTTTTTATGTAAATATTATATAGCAGCTTATTATATTATGCATTCCAGGTTATAAAAAGTAACTTTTATGCTAATCTTATATTTCCATTATGTATAAGACAATAAAAACTATTTGAAATTTAAAACTTGAACTTATTAAAATAACAACTTGCTTAACCTATAATTTACTTAACAAAAACTGTTGTTTTCTAACTTGCAATCCTATATAACATTTACAGGGATTATACTATGACTTTGTCCTCTTGTTTCAAAGATATTTTATTCAGAGGAAGTTATGATTATTTGCAACTAGAATAAGCAAATTTTCATCATTGTGTTATTTTTAGTCTCCTAATATTACCTTTAATTTTGTTTTATTTTTCTAATATTAGTTGTGTTTGATATTTATTTTCTTAAGGTCCATAAAAACAAAGGAGAGACTTAACTCGATCCACCCCCAAAACTCTAGATCCCTACATTGAGAGATAATTCAAATATGACCACTTATGCCAATAAGTAAGCACATGGGGAAACAAACAGTAGCTAGTTGGATTTGTTTTTGTAGGTATAACATTGGTTAGATATAACATTATTGGTTTGTTTATTTGGGGTTGATTTCAAGATTAGTAAATTTCTATTCTTAAGATTTCATCAAATATGCTAAAAATAATTATATGTTTTGATTTTATCTGTACCTGCTCCTCAATTTGTGTATTTTAAATTTTATTTGTATATATTTCTAAATTATCTATATTTATTTTAAAATCTTTTTTAATATGTTAAATTTATTTCATGTTTTATATTTTTAGAAAATCGTGATTATTATGAATAGAATGAGTTGCTAGGTTAGATTTATATATTCTAGGTTTTTATATGCATTTGAATGTTCTCTATATCCGTTATTTTCTTTTTAATTTGCCCTGCATAACATTTTTGACACATTTTACACTTGATACTATAAATACAGCTTACATAAACATTAATCAATTTAATGTTTGTATTTAGTATATTATTTATGTAATATACTAGTTTAATATTAGTATTTTTAAATAATTCTATATTAGGTTAGATTTCATATTCAGTAAATATGAATATGGACCAAAATAATTCTTTATTATTTGTTTTACAGTTATTTTTGTTTACATTATTTTCCAATGTTTTAATTATATTATTTAATTTATTAATAATTTCTTTTTTATATTGTTGATTCCATCGTTACATAAGCTACTAGTTTTCACTGAAACACTTGTAAATATTTATAACTTGGCTATAGTAGCACTTACTTATATTTGTTAAGGACGGCCGTTTCGGGAAATGTGTACTATTGTTAATTCAGACGGTAATGATCTCAAGGTTTTTGTAGGTTGGGGAGGAGGGGGTGGTATATTATGGTGGGGTGGGTATACTTTGTGAGTAATAGGAGTTATAATGTAATTGAGTGTTGAGTATGTGTGTAGAGTGTAGTTTGAAGTGTCTGTATATTTCGTATTGTTCGGTTGTATAACGTTGGTTATTTCTGTGTTGTTAATGAAGAATTTGTAGGTTGGATGTTATGTCTATGTAGTCATGTTTTGTGGAGTTGAGATGATCGGTGAAGTTTGATTGGTAATCATTCTTTATTATATCTATTTTTTATTACTATTTGATAAATAATATTTAATTCTTTGAACTTATTTACATGATTTAACGTTATTTTATTCGTTCTATACAATAAACTATAAAAACCTTCCTTTCTTTAATTATATGGATGGTTTAAGTAATTAGGAATTACTTTATCTGTTTGAGATGGTTTTCTGTAAATTGCAAAATTTAATTTATTATTTTCCTTATAAATAGAGTTATCTACAATTTATTGGATTATGTTTTTTTCTATTTCATGTGTAAACTGTATTTTATTGTGTATATTATTATCTCATAATTTTATTAGGTTAATATTTACAGCATTGTTTGTGGAAATATATAAGCCATTATCTAAATATCTGTACCATAGTCCATTTTATCTTATTTTTTAAATAGTTTTAATTCTTTAAATATGTTTAGTGTAATAATATAGCTTTGAAGAAAAGAGAAATTTCACTCACTTTTCTTCAAGAGTTGAAAAAAGATTTTCAAGCAATATATTGGCTTTGGGAGTTTAAATTTTCCCAAAGACATTTAAACATGTGTTAACATGTCACACTTGCCTCCTTACTTTAATTAATGAAGATGGCCATTTCAGGAGATCTGTCCCATTGTCAACTTAGACACAATGAATTGTTCAATTTCTTCTACTAGCTTGCAGTCTTTATACACACACACACACACACACACACACACATATATATATATATATATATATATATATATATATATCGCAATATGTATTCTTGTGTATTAATAAAGAACTAAGTCAAAATACAAATACAAGAATTATAATTGAATTTACAATTATTGAATTGTAAATTCAGTTATAATTCTTGTATTTGTTTTTTGACTTAGTTCTTTATATATATATATATATATATATATATATATATATATATATATATATATATATATATATATATATATATATATATATACATATATATATATATATGTATATATATATATATATATATATATATATATGTGTATATATATATATATATATATATATATATATATATATATATATATATATATATATATATTAAATATGGTGATATGTTTTCTTGTAATATAGTTAATAAATTAAAAATATTTCAAAAACAAGAATACTTTTAATGAATATATTTATTCAAATCTTTTCGTCGATAAAATAGTACCAGCATCTTCAGGAAAATAATTATCTAATAAAATATTTTTACAAAATATATATATATATATATATATATATATATATATATATGAAGTTAATATATTACTATTGTAAGTAATTTTATCCACCATTAAGTGCAATAATTTTACCTTGAGTGATGAGGCACCTTTCGGTCACTTGACCATTGTCGAATCACTCGACAAGAAAAGAAGTAAAAAAAAGAAGTAACAATATTTACACAAATCACATATAGCACTCACTATATCATAAACTATAAATCTGTGAATCTGTAACATTTGGATATTTATACTATTTCACTTCAGTTTTTTTCTTTTTCTCTTTTTTGACTGATGAAGATCATTTTTGATCGAAATATTTCAATAGTGTGTTAAGTTTTTATATGTGTTTATTTCCAAGAAATTGCAGTTTTGGACTATTGCCATCAGGTAAGTCTGTCAGTCTCCTACCTAGTCCAAAAATTCCAATATATATATTGAACTAGGAGACTGACGGACTTACCTTGGTAATAGTCTACTCTGTAATCTTGAAATAGAAACACATAAAAGCACTTAACCAATGAAATGTGTTTCTATTTCAAGACTACAGAGAGGACTATTACCAAGGTAAGTCTGTCAGTCTCCTAGTAAAAAAAATCTAATCTTTACCAACCAAAACTAACCTAAATATGTGTTTATATATATATATATATATATATATATATATATATATATATATATATATATATATATATATATATATATATAGTACAAATCTTCAATCATTGATAAAATACTTTTTATTCATCCAATCAAGTTCAAATATATGCATTTAAAACCTGTTGTGCATGACAATTGATGTTAATGCAGTTTTTTTTCAAAAACAATTCATTAATTAAAATTTTAAAAACTTGATGTCTTGGTCTTATTCGAACTGAGTAACTATGTTTGGAATCCATCACTTTGGCATTGAGCAATCTTTCTCACTGCTAGAATTCTATGGCTTGAAAATATGTATGAAATTATAAGAGAAAGGTTTCTTGGAATAATGAAATAATTAGAGATGTGGATATAATGAGAATTTATAGACCACCATCAGCTTCATAAATTAGAAACAAAACAAAAAAAGCAAATAAATAGTAACAAACAAAAATAATAGTTCAACACCATATACTGTATAGAAGGAAAAATGGAAAACTCCAAGGTAAAACTCCCTTTCTATTTTGACAATATTGTGATTCAGTCATATGTATATGACAATAAAAAGGTTGAATAAAATTTGTCTTTTTTGACCTTAGTAGAGATTGACTTTATTATTATTTTTTCTATATTACTTGTTTTATGTTTAAAGTGATCACACGATTTAGTATAAACTGTTCTGAAGTTGAAGAAAGAGTCAATAACATTCAAATTTTTATTTGTGTGTTTCCTTTGTATAATATAAAGTACTGGGATTTAACTTTTTTTACTGTTGGTAGAGTTGATCTTGAAAATGCAAATTCAAACAAACAAAAACTATAATTTGTGTTTTTAAGCATGTGTACAGGTTCAACTTAAATATAAAAGTATATGAGAGCAAGCATCGCATCTTGAGGAACTATACCGTTTAAATAACTTTAGTTTTAATTAAATAATTTTAATATACTGTAGAGGGTCGAAAATCCAGATCAATTGCGACCGTGATCCATCCTGACTACTGATTTATCCGTTCAAATGGTCTCTAAACTTTTGTCTATAATTGATGTTTCAATAATTATAGTCTATTTTAATGCTTAGAGTATTGTGTAGGTTTGAATTAAACGAGGATTTATTTTCAAAATAGACGCCATAAGGCTTAAAAAATACAAAAGAATTTATTGAAAGAACTTGTAATGTACATACAGTACTAATACAGGAAGCCAAAAAACATGCCCGTACAAACCTATTGAGTGAAAAGTATTTTATTGTTTCTTAAACAAAAGCTTACTAGCTAGAGATTAAGTTTAATAATCAATGCTATTATTTTGTTGATTGGTTACAATACACACTATTGATTAGTGTGTCACGCTATTGATTAGTGTGTAGAACATACAAATCTAAAGAATTTAAATGATTACATGTACTGTATGTTGCGTTTTAAATTTAGTTATGACACATTTTTCAGATGTTTATTTTATTTGTATTTATAATTAAAGATAACATATTTGTTGATTCCATCTTCATGTGAGCTACTAGTTTTCACTAAACACTTGTAAATGTTTATAAACTTGCCTATAGTAGCACTTACTTATATTTGTTGAGGATGGCCGTTTTGGGAGATGTGTCATTGTCGATTCAGACCGTAACTCCGTAATAAGATATAATTTGGAGATATTTGCTGTTTTAGCAAAATAATTACATTCATGGAATGTAATTTACATATTAATATATATATATATATATATATATATATATATATATATATATATATATATATATATGAATATTAAAATTAGGTTTATATATTTATAAGCAAGAAAACAAAAATAGGCTAATGTATGGTTTTTATAAATATTTAAATCGTTTGCTTAATGTGTATGTTAACATTGTCTGCGGCTTTTCAATATATTTTCATTAATAACCTTACAAGCCATAAATTATAAATGACTTTCCACCTTGCCAAATCCCTCTTTCCCCTTGCCTTACATATTTCTGCTCAATTTGTGTTGCGTTCTCTTAAAAAAACATCAAACATTCATTTTTCAATCACAGCTACTCAAGTGGTTAAATTCAATTCTTCTTAAAAATAAATCCCAGCTTTTTTCTGTTTTTAAGTGAATAAATGATTCCCGCATATTATCATAAATTGTTCTAACTGATGAAGAAACCTTCCGTGTTTAAAATATTATAATGTTTCAAAGTAGAATCTATATTTATTAATAAATACATTTCTTTTAATATCAATAATAAATTGTAACGAATTTTCAAACATGACTGTTGTTTTCATATTGGTGAAAATGTATTTAGAAAAAACTTAAAACTATTAATCTATAAAAAAATTATGTATTTTAACAGCTAATGTTTTAATAACATGTTAAAACTTTATTTGTGGATTTAATTCCAGATCAGTATTAGAAAACCAGGTTGATTTTGATTCAAAGCTTAAACCCTTTCAGCATAGAATGATTCAGCCCAGTCCCCAGCTGGACATAATCCAATTTGTTTGCCCAATATAAGGGCATTGCTGGATAATGGGCATATAGGCTCATACACGCTTTTCCGGCAATCACTATATTGGATCTGCCATATTGTTTTAGATATGACCACCAATTTTGATATTGGTACCATAGCTTTCTGAGCTGTTAGGGAGTATTTATTGGAGGTACATCAAGGTGGTACCTCAGTCCTCTCAAGGGAATATTTAGGGGGGGCACATTGAGTTGGTACCTTTAGGGAGTATTTAGTGAAGGGCATATTGAGTGGTACCTTTAGGAAGTATTTAGTGGGAGGAACATCGAGTTGGTACCTTTAGGGAGTATTTAGGGGGGATATTAAGTTGGTACCTTTAGGGAGTATTTAGAGGGGGAGCACATCGAGTTGGTACCTTAAGAGAGTATTTAGTGGGAGGAACATCGAGTTGGTACTTTTAGGAAATATGTAGGGGGCAAATCGAGTTGGTACCTTTACGGCGTATTTAGTGGAGGGTACATCGAGTTGGTACCTTTAGGGAGTATTTAGGGGGGCTCATCGAGTTGGTACCTCTGACCTCTGAAGGTAGTATTTAGTGTGAGGCACATTGAGTTGGTACCTATAGGGAGTATTTAGTATGGAGCACATCGAGTTGGTACCTCCGACCTCTCAAGGGAGTATTTAATTGGGGACACTTTGAGTTGGTACCTTTAGGGAGTATTTAGTGTGGAACACATCGAGTTGGTACCTCCGACCTCTGAAGGTAGTATTCAGTGGGGGGGCACTCTGAGTTGGTACCTTTAGGGAGTATTTAGGGGGGTACATCGAGTTGGTACTTTTAGAGAGTATTTAGTAAGGGGCACATCGAGTTGGTACCTCCGATCTCTCAAGGGAGAATTTAGTGAGGGGTACTTATGAGTTGGTACCTTTAGGGAGTAGTTAGGGGGAAGCACATCGAGTTGGTACCTCCGAGCTCTCAAGAGAGTATTTAGTGGAGGTACATCGAGTTGGTACCTTTAGGGAGTATTTAGGGAGGCACAATAACTTGGTACATTTAGGGAGTGTTTAGTGGGGGAGCACATCGAGGTGGTACCTCTGACCTCTCAAGGGAATATTGAGGGGGACAGATTGAGTTGGTACCTTTAGAGAGTATTTAGTGGGGGAACATCGATTTGGTACCTTTGTGGAGTATTTAGTGGGAGTCACATCGAGTTGGTACCTCTGAAGGTAGTATTTAGGGGGGAACTCTGAGTTGGTATTTTTAGGAGGAAGTATTTAGTGGGGAGCACATCGATTTGGTACCTGCGACCTCTCAAAGGAGTATTTAGTGGAGGTACATCGAGTTGGTACCTTTAGGGAGTATTTAGTAAGGGGCACATCGAGTTGGTACCTATGACCTCTCAAGGGAGTATTTAGTGGGGGAAACATTGAGTTAGTACCTCCGAGCTCTCAAGGGAGTATCTAGTGTGGGGCACATTGAGTTGGTACCTTTAGGGAGTATTTAGGGGGAGCACATCGAGTTGGTTCTCCCGACCTCTGAAGGTAGTTTTTAGTGGGGGCCACTCTGAGTCTGTGCCTTCAGGGAGTATTTGGGGGGGGGCACATCGAGTTGGTACCTTTAAGCAGTATCTAGTAAGGGGCACATCGAGTAGCTACCTCCGATCTCAAGGGAGTATTTAGTGAGGGGCACATTAGGTTGGTATTTTTAGGAGGGAGTATTTATTGGGAGCACATTGATTTGGTACCTCCGACCTCTCAAGGGAGTATTTAGTAGGGGGCACATCGAGTTGGTACCTTTAGGGAATATTTAGTAAGGGGTACATCGAGTTGGTACCTATGACCTCTAAAGGGAGTATCTAGTGTAGGGCACATTGAGTTGGTACCTTTAGGGAGTATTTAGGGGGGCACATCAAGTTGGTACCTTTAGGGAGTATTTAGTAAGGGGCACATCGAGTAGCTACCTCCGATCTCAAGGGAGTATTTAGTGGGGGCACATTATGTTGGTATTTTTAGGAGGAAGTATCTAGTGGGGAGCACATCGATTTGGTACCTCTGACCTCTCAAGGGAGTATTTAGTGGAGGTACATCGAGTTGGTACCTTTAGGGAGTATTTAGTGGAAGTAAATACGTCGCTTGCATTGTGTTGTATTATCTTTTCGCTTTCCTTTTGCATAATATGTTTGTGAAATAAGGTTCAATACTGTTAATCCAGTTTGTTAGTTTATTTTATTCTATCAATTCATTTTTAATCCCGAGGATCATTTATGATATTGTGTGGTAACCATGGTAACAATTTAAGGTCTAGCAATAAAGGTATCGAAGACAACCAGCGGGGGATAAAAGAAAAATTCATACATCTTTGAGAAGTAGCCTACATTCCTAGCTATAGAAAAGTTGGCTAAGTGCAAAGCGCGCTAGACTTCGAACACGAAGATACCGAGTTGGAATTCTATCTAGACCCTTCAAACTTTTAATTATTTAATAAATATTTGGAAATTCTGTATTATAAATTATCATACATTATAGGTTTAAAAAAGATTATTTGAACTCGATTGGATGAATAAAAACGTTTTTAGTAACTATTGAAAATATTTACAAGATATATATATCAGGAGAGTGTGAGCTAATAGAAGGAATTTATTAAAAATACATTTTCAAGGAGGTTAAAATTCACATTTACAAATATAATTGTTTTTTGTTTTTTTTACAAAATGAAAATTATTTTACGCAAAATTCTCTACCTTCACATCAGGGATGTGACAAGTCACCGTGACAGAAAATATCGACCAACCCTAGTTGCAGGCCATCTGCAACCCAAGGAGCCTTACTGGGTTGCTTAGTTGTTTTAGTCTGTATGGACCTTCCAGTGCTTTTTCTCGATTAAGAGTGACGCCGCTGAGTGCTGCAGGTTACCCTGCAACCAGGCATAACGAGACTGTCTGGGTTTGGGGAGATTTATTTATGATGTGGACAGAACAGCAGTTGTTCTCTACTGGTGTTGAAGAGATGCGTCCACTCTTTACTGAAAGTGTTTTTTTTTTTAAATTTCAATACACATAAGGTGAGCATAAATACTTGAGGGAGCTTTTCGTTCTTTGTGAGAGTTTAGGTTAAATCAATATTTAACACGAGGGTAATAGATTGCTGTGATGTGTAGTTTGTTAAAATCTAAATTCTGTTACCGTAATGAATTAATTAAAATATGTGATGTAGTATAAACCTACGTCTTTTATACACGCAGTATAATTCTAATAACAAAACAGAAATAATCGTTTCTGATATAAAAGATCTTTTGTTTCACCTCATTGAAGTTGCTTCTGAACGCTTTGGCTCTACTCGATGCGGTTTATATTCTGAATCACGTTTAACCATCAAGTCACTTGTAATCGCCAAGTGGAGCAAGGTAATTGGCTGACGTTTTATTACGCCTTCTAACGTCCGGCCCTCCGTTAAGCCCGGGTAATATGTGATAAACCTACAGTAAGTAGCGTGCAGGAGTTGCTGTCCTAGGACATTACAAAACGTCTAACAAGGACACTGGGCATTCTTAGTATACTTATCTTCATTTCCGTTTGGCATATTTGTATGTTTGAGTACGATTTTCTGCCTTTCATAACATTAAAATATTTTCCTTTGTTGACACGTTTCGGAATGACTCCATTTTCAAAACTTAAATCATATTATCAGAAGTGCTGTGGAGAGGGAAATATTACAATAGGATTTTTTTACCAGGCGAAAACCTAACAAGATTATTGTCGCCTAACTTGGGGAAAGGAAAAAAACGTAGTCAACTACACAAGGGCATTTTTATTTATTATTCAGGAGGCTAAATGAAATAGGTTGGTTTCATGCAGACCATAAGGAAAGTTAGGAATTGCGTATTAAAGTTACTTTTAGTTATTATTAAAAAAATACTAAACAGAGATTAAAACAATTGTAAATGATTGTAACAGTTACAATGTTTTATTTACAACAAAAACAACATAATTTCAGATTGTCGATTGCTTTCATCTATCTCAACTATTTCCGTCCTCATTCGTCCGGACTCCTGATCTCTCCTCAACGTCTTTTCTATGATTTTAGAATCAATGAAGCAGTCTTCTGTCCTCACATCTTTCGACACCCGGCACCATGAACAATTAATTATACCAGTTTCTAGCTACCCAGTTCAGAAGTTTATGAGCGACCCTGTAATGTGATTATATAACTGTGTACTGTTATCTGAAGTCCATTATTTGTCTGTAAAATGTAACGCTTTTCATAATATATGATTGCTAATAAAGGAACGGCCGTGCTTTGTAATCAGCTGTTTTTAGAGTTGCCGTGAAAGGAATCTGGGAATGTTTCTAGTCAGGTCACGTATAATACAAAATACGCTTTATATAGTGGGCACCAGGGGTAAGTCTCCTAGGATTTACTACTTTATATATTAAAAACATTTGAGGGGCCACCAAGATGCTAATTATTTGTTTCAAACGTGTCATCGTATATATTTTTTTACTAGACTCGTTAATATTGTTATAGGCCTGTAACAGATTAGTCTGAACGAATTGGGCTTAAGAAATATCCTTTCATTCATTGGCCTAATCTCTTTAACTATTAATTCGAGAGTCGTAAAGACTTTGGAGCGCTTACCTCATTAAACATTGAGTGGCTTCGCAGCCTGAGGTGAATTGGGACCTCAATAAAAACCAGTCTGACTTGCGTACAACGTTCTAACCTACACATTTACTTATTAACTTCACTGTAACAATTTGAAATTAGTTTACACAAAAATAGAGTCTATGCATTTGATACGTAAACAACATATATACCTACATGCATATTTGTATGCATTACACACACACACACACAGACAAACAATCACACACACACACACAATCACATACAAACACACACACAAACACACACAATCACACACACACACAAACACACACAAACACACACAATCACACACACACACAATCACACACACACACACACACACACACACACACACACACACACACACTCACATATACACACACAATCACATACAAACACACACACACAATCACACACACACACACACTCACATACACACACACACACACACACACACACACACACACACACACACACACACACACACACATACACACACACTCACATATACACACACAATCACATACAAACACACACACAAACAATCACACACACACACACAAGTGAAGACAAGTCAGGGGAGACGCGAGACGAGTTGGATAGTAATAAGATGAATTCCCTTTTATTTAAAATTTAAGTACTGTACATAATTTATCAAAACTAAAACTAAATTTATCCAGATTTTTGTACATACTTTATTATATTGACCAATGTGTTCAGAAAATATAAATGAATTGTATGCAATTTTAAAATAAATATAAGTAAATGCTGTGTAAATTTTGTAAACTTGACATTAAATCAACATGACTGCTGAAACAATAATAGCACAAAAGTGTCGCGAAACGAATGTTTGCCGTTAAATGTGGTCAAAGAGGGGATGCGATCAGAACTTTAGTAGTTTTTGTTTTGTGTTCTGGTATATTTGTAACTATATCACTGCTGTACTGTGTTGGTACAGTAATGTTGTCTAATTTTGTTGTTGTGGATTATTTCTTATTCTTTACCCCCTTTCTTAAAACGACAAAGACAGGATTGGCGAATAAAGAAGAAACATTGGAGTAACAACACTTAGTTTTACAAAGGATTCAAACTATATTTGTAACTATATCACTGCTGTACTGTGTTGGTATGTGGTCTAATTTTGTTGTTGTGGATTATTTCTTATTCTTTACCCCCTTTCTTAAAATGACAAAGACAGGATGGGCGAATAAAGAAGAAACATTGGAGTAACAACACTTAGTTTTACAAAGGATTCAAACTATATTTGTAACTATATCACTGCTGTACTGTGTTGGTATGTGGTCTAATTTTGTTGTTGTGGATTATTTCTTATTCTTTACCCCCTTTCTTAAAATGACAAAGACAGGATGGGCGAATAAAGAAGAAACATTGGAGTAACAACACTTAGTTTTACAAAGGATTCAAACTATATTTGTAACTATATCACTGCTGTACTGTGTTGGTATGTGGTCTAATTTTGTTGTTGTGGATTATTTCTTATTCTTTACCCCCTTTCTTAAAATGACAAAGACAGGATGGGCGAATAAAGAAGAAACATTGGAGTAACAACACTTAGTTTTACAAAGGATTCAAACTATATTTGTAACTATATCACTGCTGTACTGTGTTGGTATGTGGTCTAATTTTGTTGTTGTGGATTATTTCTTATTCTTTACCCCCTTTCTTAAAATGACAAAGACAGGATGGGCGAATAAAGAAGAAACATTGGAGTAACAACACTTAGTTTTACAAAGGATTCAAACTATATTTGTAACTATATCACTGCTGTACTGTGTTGGTATGTGGTCTAATTTTGTTGTTGTGGATTATTTCTTATTCTTTACCCCCTTTCTTAAAATGACAAAGACAGGATTGGCGAATAAAGAAGAAACATTGGAGTAACAACACTTAGTTTTACAAAGGATTCAAACTATATTTGTAACTATATCACTGCTGTACTGTGTTGGTATGTGGTCTAATTTTGTTGTTGTGGATTATTTCTTATTCTTTACCCCCTTTCTTAAAATGACAAAGACAGGATGGGCGAATAAAGAAGAAACATTGGAGTAACAACACTTAGTTTTACAAAGGATTCAAACTATATTTGTAACTATATCACTGCTGTACTGTGTTGGTATGTGGTCTAATTTTGTTGTTGTGGATTATTTCTTATTCTTTACCCCCTTTCTTAAAATGACAAAGACAGGATGGGCGAATAAAGAAGAAACATTGGAGTAACAACACTTAGTTTTACAAAGGATTCAAACTATATTTGTAACTATATCACTGCTGTACTGTGTTGTTACAGTAATGTTGTCTAATTTTGTTGTTGTGGATTATTTCTTATTCTTTACCCCCTTTCTTAAAATGACAAAGACAGGATGGGCGAATAAAGAAGAAACATTGGAGTAACAACACTTAGTTTTACAAAGGATTCAAACTATATTTGTAACTATATCACTGCTGTACTGTGTTGTTACAGTAATGTTGTCTAATTTTGTTGTTGTGGATTATTTCTTATTCTTTACCCCCTTTCTTAAAATGACAAAGACAGGATGGGCGAATAAAGAAGAAACATTGGAGTAACAACACTTAGTTTTACAAAGGATTCAAACTATATTTGTAACTATATCACTGCTGTACTGTGTTGTTACAGTAATGTTGTCTAATTTTGTTGTTGTGGATTATTTCTTATTCTTTACCCCCTTTCTTAAAATGACAAAGACAGGATGGGCGAATAAAGAAGAAACATTGGAGTAACAACACTTAGTTTTACAAAGGATTCAAACTATATTTGTAACTATATCACTGCTGTACTGTGTTGTTACAGTAATGTTGTCTAATTTTGTTGTTGTGGATTATTTCTTATTCTTTACCCCCTTTCTTAAAATGACAAAGACAGGATGGGCGAATAAAGAAGAAACATTGGAGTAACAACACTTAGTTTTACAAAGGATTCAAACTATATTTGTAACTATATCACTGCTGTACTGTGTTGTTACAGTAATGTTGTCTAATTTTGTTGCTGTGGATTATTTCTTATTCTTTACCCCCTTTCTTAAAATGACAAGGACAGGATGGGCGAATAAAGAAGAAACATTGGAGTAACAACACTTAGTTTTACAAAGGATTCAAACTATATTTGTAACTATATCACTGCTGTACTGTGTTGGTATGTGGTCTAATTTTGTTGTTGTATATTATTTCTTATTCTTTACCCCCTTTCTTAAAATGAAAAAGACAGGATTGGCGAATAAAGAAGAAACATTGGAGTAACAACACTTAGTTTTACAAAGGATTCAAACTATATTTGTAACTATATCATTGCTGTACTGTGTTGGTATGTGGTCTAATTTTGTTGTTGTATATTATTTCTTATTCTTTACCCCCTTTCTTAAAATGAAAAAGACAGGATTGGCGAATAAAGAAGAAACATTGGAGTAGCAACACTTAGTTTTACAAAGGATTCAAACTATATTTGTAACTATATCATTGCTGTACTGTGTTGGTATGTGGTCTAATTTTGTTGTTGTATATTATTTCTTATTCTTTACCCCCTTTCTTAAAATGAAAAAGACAGGATTGGCGAATAAAGAAGAAACATTGGAGTAACAACACTTAGTTTTACAAAGGATTCAAACTATATTTGTAACTATATCATTGCTGTACTGTGTTGGTATGTGGTCTAATTTTGTTGTTGTATATTATTTCTTATTCTTTACCCCCTTTCTTAAAATGAAAAAGACAGGATTGGCGAATAAAGAAGAAACATTGGAGTAACAACACTTAGTTTTACAAAGGATTCAAACTATATTTGTAACTATATCACTGCTGTACTGTGTTGGTATGTGGTCTAATTTTGTTGTTGTATATTATTTCTTATTCTTTACCCCCTTTCTTAAAATGAAAAAGACAGGATTGGCGAATAAAGAAGAAACATTGGAGTAACAACACTTAGTTTTACAAAGGATTCAATTATACAAATACAGTTCACAAATTAAATTTTTTTGTAAAACTTTTAAATTTGTCACTGAACTAATTTGATTTTTTGTAAATAAATTTTGTTTGAAATTACATGGAAACGAAAGAAAATAGAGAACTCTTTTCACTTTATATAATTCCTTAAAAACACAACACTGTTTAGCTTCTATTTCGTGCGGAGTGGCAGGGATGCATTATCCACGCATATGTACATTACCTATTAACGAGACAGCGTTCAGCCATCAATAGCTTTATAATCCGGGTCTTGGATAAGCTCTACAACACCTACGAGAGGGAGGAGGAAGTGAGAGACAGGTATTGAAGGACTTTATAGTTCTCCAGAGATTCAAAAGGATCAATAACGTCACCATGTAGGTCTAACCCCAAGTGACGTCACTAATGATTACTTCACATTCTTTTTGCCTTTAGAATCGTTTGTGTTTAAATGTTAAGAGCTCAGCCTCACCTGATCTTCGCCGTTTACTCACAATCTAGGCTTGTAATTTAGCTAGAGGCAGATGGACTTAGCTAGAGAGGAGGTTACTTCAGGTAATGAAATATTCCGAAGTTCACCGCAATCTCCGCTATTAGATGATTAATATTAATTTTCCTCAGTAGTACCCGTTTAAATTTATCTTACGATGGGATAAAATAGGTAGAGCCTTTTTATACCCCTAATAGAGGGATATGCGTGCAGCCAGTGTCACTTGCGTCCATGGTGAAATGTGCGACACTTGCGCACAAGTTACCCCAAATATACCTGCGTTCGGGAGACACGTTGTTTCCTGTGTTAAGTAAGATTATAGCCTCAATGATTCACATCACATTTTACACTAAATAAGTGATAAAAACCAGTTTCTCCATAATTGTTGGAAACCAGTTTTGTACCATTTAGGCGTGTTTAAAATCAGGTAAAAGAGTCGTCATTTTAATATGTTTTAACTTTTTTATATCATAGTATATCATGTTAATGTCTTTTTTTTTTTAATTAATTGTTATAATTTTTTGTGGTGAACTTAGTACTATTTACAAGTATTATCATAATTTTTAGCGGTTTTCAGTTTGAACCTAGTCTAACTCTTATAAGCAAGTGAGAGTGCAAAGACACGTTATTTCTCCAGTTTCTTCGTACTGCTTGATTGTTTTATTAATTCTCTCGGCCAGTTCTATATGTGCGCCTTTTCTCCTCTTCCCTCTAGGCTTTAATTTTATCTTCCTGTATGTGCAGTCTGTATTTTCCTCTGCAGTTTTAAAGCAACTAATCAATTCTTAGATTCCAGGATTACATCTCCGAAGGTTGTTGTTCCATCCTTCAACAGCATTAAGGTGGCGCAAATGTCGCTGGGCGCAAGTGTCGTTGGGTGTAATTGACGCGACACACTAATAGAGAGGCCCCTACCACTGCTCTCTTGATGTCACAATTGTACATATACCACGGGGTTAAAAAGGTGACATTCTTCTATTTATTTCCTTTATTCACAGCTTCTAGCTTTGTAATTTTAGAAAGGTAGATAAAGAAAGGAGAAATAGGTAAAAAAATTCTTTACTTTAAAAACCATACCTCAGCACACTAGAATAATATCAAATTTACGATCTTATTAGAACGCAAAAGAAAATACGGTCTAATAAATGAAGACATCAGCTAGAAACAAAATACACTCTTTGACCAAAAACACGCTCTCAAAATCTTGGAATGGTATAACGAGTAGACACGTCTATATCACGCTTATAGAAGCTAGGTTTAATTCAAGTACGTGCCTGTGCACAGAGAATGCAGTGATAACATATACATCAATAATCTACCAGAAACCTTAATCTCACAACCTTATTCCTGACTGTATTAAGTCCTCTCCTAATTGGCGAGATATCAGTGTTAATGCTGATCCCGTGAAATTATTAAACGCATCGTACTAGAGATTTTCTGATTGTTTTATCGTTTCGTGTAACATTCAATATTTTTGTGTTTAATATATTCGGCCAGACGAATAGATGAGATAAAATGGTAGGCACCTGTGTTGTCGATGATTCTGGAAGAGATAGAGAATTTAGCTGTCGTGAATATCCAAGAATTAGAAGCAATATTTAGAGGAGTTTTATAATAATTTCTACCAAACATCATTTTGTAAGGACTTATACTTTTCTTGCTCACGTTGTGTCATTATATTGCAGATTCTGTAACTATTTGATAATAGTCTGAACGATTGTCTGTTAATCATCCTGTATTGACAATTATTGTCCACAATCTTACCACGTAACTGCATATCTTATACTACGTCCTATTTTCCCGAACCGATATTCCAATAAAAGTACTGCTATGCAAGGACGTGATCCAATTCTCGCAGCTTAGGGAATGCAGCCGTATCTTTGGACAAACTAGATTCTATAGCTTAGCGTCACTTTGCCGGATATAACAAAGCTTCGTTACTTTGCCCTTTGCATTAACATACAACACTTCCTAGCGGTCGACATAGACACTGATGAAGATAGCTAAACTTATTTCACATTTACTTTACATCCATAAACTTCATATTTGATTCACAGGCTGGAGTCCGAAGATTCATTGAATATCATCTAATTTTAAATAAACATAAAAACAGGGCTCATTTATGTATTGCATATATGTAACCAAAAGAAATATAAAATCTAGGTGGCTCGTTTAGCAGATGTTTTTAATAGGCAAACAATATCATACAATTTTTCTCAATTCTCGGCAATGTCAAATTGTGTCATTTTGATAAACTAACATAACATACAAAAATAGTTCGGTAAATCAGTCGTTTCTCGAAGGTTCGTGAGATGTTGCAGAAGTTAAAGCTGGAGATTTTATAATAGAAATAAATTTTAAGCAACATGAATAAACAGATTTTCTGTAATTTCTCAGCTAAGATACTGTATTAAATACCCTGCCAGTAGCCTACTTCCAAAGTAGAGCCTTTCGAATTCCGTACCGTCAGATTACCCTTCAGATTAATTCAGTTTAAACAGTAAAACAAAACCAATATGACTAAATTATTAAAAACTTGAAGTATTATAAAAACGCTGAAGCTTTTAGAACTAGATTTAAGACTGAGGAATGGTTGATTCTCCAAGAGTTGACCGTGGCGTAAAGTTTGAGTAATATCGAGTTTCGCTTATCTCATTAAAACGAGTTAATAATGAGAAAACATTAAATATCAAAGCGACAGAAAAGGTTTTAAGTAATACGAAGCAGTACCAGTCTATAACGTAAACAAATTCACAAATAAAATTATAGCTGGTCACACGTAAGAAACCGCGTGATCTCGAAGGGCGAGTATAGGCGACAGGGAAGGGTAGAGGAAGCAAAAGACCGTTCCACAAACATTATAATATGAGGTATAGTATTTATATTACATTAATGTAGTTTTGACAAGGCCGAAAGGCCACTATAAATATTACTTTATTTCATTTGTCATACTAACCAGATCATCTACATAAAGTTAAAAAAAATTACTTATATTAGTTTTCTAAACGATCGCAACGCCTGCAATTTCTTAGCGATGGCCTATGATACAACACGCACTAAAAAACGAATGTTTTTGAATAGGGCTAGTACAGGTTTTCTATCGATCGATCAGCTTACGAGTGATCAGCTATATTTAAGTTTAGTTTACGCATTTAAACTGTGAAACTGTATGCGTCTCGCTAAATGAGCTTTTCCTTCTATATTGTAACACAAACATGTGTAATAATTGTATTTGCATGGGATAGAAAGTATCGCTATACAGAAAATACACTTATTCATCAAAGCCACATGTAGGCCTATATAAAAATCGCCACTAAAGCTTCTTTTCTGATGAAATCAACTTTGCATGCTGCGAAATACAATCGACGCATCGTATCATTAATTACGGAATGAATTGCACAAAACACAAAGCTTTCATTAAACGATTGCATATTACGCCAGTCCTTTGTTACGATATGGTAAAAGTGATGTTGATAAAAATGCAATTATAACGGTATTTGATTTTGTAATTAAATTTATCCATTAAAGGAGGCGCACATTAAAAGTGTGACAAATTGGTTTAACGGAGCGCTTTGTTGCACGTAAATAAAGCTAAAAAAAATTTGGCGATTTTTATTACATCTGAAGTTATTTTCAGCATAAAATTGAACGTCGGTTTAAAGCAAAACTTAAACTGTATTTTAGAATATTAACGAAAACATCAGCTGGATAGTTCCTTTTTGAAAACATTCCTTTGTGATTTCATCTGGTATTGAATTCCATTTGTTTTAAAATCTGCAGTAAATTGTAATATATTTGGTAAAATTGTAGTTTAGCGTCTTCATTTTTGAATAAATTTCCCTACGAATATTTTAATGAAGTTAGTTAATTTTTAATTTTGAACCACTTTTGAAAAGTTCACATTTGACGGCGTCTTGTAAAATTTTGTATAATTTGGCATCTTATGTTCTAAAAGCTGTTAAATCATATTTCAATATCGAGATCGTTCATTTCGATACTTAGATTATAGCATTGCCAGTACTCCCCGGATTTACTATCTACACAAAAGGTTTTTTTATTTCATATTAACTGGATTATCGCAGCAAGAAAACGCGTCTACCACATTCAAAAGCTTAGATCTCACTGAATTTAAGATATACAGTATAAATAATTGTGGCATTGCGTCGGTTTAAAATGTCTCTTTCTTATCCATTTGTTTTCTCCCATCAAAGTAGTGTCATCATATTAACATGTGTGTTTATAAAAAGACTTCTCCCACGACATTTGTGTACTTCTTCTTTTCCCTTAAATTTCTCAACACATTTTCCTTTATTCTTGTTATCTAGGCTTCTATAGCAGCGAGTGATTTTACAAAATATATTTATTTAATTTTCTGGTTTTGTTCTATTATTTTACCTCTCTTGTTTGTCCTTATTTACGTAATTCCATCTTCTATGTTCTCGTAGATCATCGCTCGTAGCGCTTTCGGCATGTTTGTTAATTATTTAGAAACCTCTTTCGCGGATATATACATATTTTATATGGTAATATCTAGTTAAAACCTATTGTGAGTGTATGAGTTTTTCAACCGTTTTCCTTCGGGACCGACGCTACTCGTATCTCTTTGATTTCTATTTACTGATATAGGCGATTTTAACAAATTTTACTAATCTAAATAATTTTACTATATTAAATTAAAATATTGCTTAATCTAATATTGACGTATTGTCAATTTATATTCTGGCTCAAACTATTCTGTTTAAACTTTGTAGTATTAGTTAATTTTGCCTGATACGCTCGTTCTAAACTATTTATTGCTTTGTGACGGTCAATTTGGCCGTTGCAGTACTTCAGGAAAAATATCCTTATCACGACGATGATATCTTGGAGAATTTCTAGCGTCGTCTTATGTATCTTTTGCCTTGGAAGTAAAATGAAAAGAGAAATATCCAGTTACTGGGAGATATTAATAAAAACTTCATTTATTACACTGTTGCTATTACTTGCGAGCAGACATTTGTTAACTAAAAGTTGTTAATTTGTTAACTTACACTTGGAGGAAACGTTTTCGTCTTTTGCTGCTAGGAATGCTGCTGTTGTGCTTCCTCGGCACCATTTCTTTGAGAGTTAGAAGTGATGTGAACGAAGAGTATGTGTGATCTGTGCCGTGTATGTCATTTTTATGTGTGTTGCTATGTCTATATATTTCATACTGTTCTAGTGTGTTTAATTTATGACCTTTCTTGAAAGTGTGGAGGAGTGTAATAGCAAAAGTGTAATAAGTAATTAACAACCAGCTCGTCATGAACAGCAACAAGATTTCGAAAAACTTCATGTTTATATTCTAAACAAGGATAATGGTATCCATCAGGGAGCAAATATTTACTGTACAAGCGCAGTATTTTAAAATACTTCACTAATTTTATAACGTTTTAGAAACATTGTATTTTATAAGCTCTGAATAACCGATATCCGAACTGCAAGAATAATTACTAAAGAGACCCACTTTGACTCCCACTCAAATATCCGACCATTATCATAACTGCCTGAATCATTCCCAAACACTTCGTCATTCATTTGTCCCCAGCTCAGAATATAGCCGACTATTATCCTAACTGCCTGAATAATTACTAAACACAGTTTGTCATAAATATTTCTCCAGTTCAGAATACATCCGACCGTTGTCCTAACTACCTGAATCTATCCCAAACAATTCGTCATTCATTTGTCTCCAGCTCAGAATATATCCGACTATACCTAACTGTCTGAATAATTACTAAACACAGATTGTCATAAATATTCCTCCAGTTCAGAATACATCAGACCGTTGTCCTAACTACATGAATCTTTCCCAAACACTTCGTCATTCATTTGTCCCCAGCTCAGAATATATCCGACTATTGTCCTAACTGCCTGAATAATCACCAAACACAGATTGTCATAAATATTCCTCCAGTTCAGAATACATCAGACCGTTGTCCTAACTACTTGAATCTATCCCAAACATTTCGTCATTCATTTGTCTCCAGCTCAGAATATATCCGACTGTACATAACTGCCTGAATAATTACTAAACACAGATTGTCATAAATATTCCTCCAGTTCAGAATACATCAGACCGTTGCCCTATCTGAATCATTCCCAAACACTTCGTCATTCATTTGTCTCCAGCTCAGAATATATCCGACTATTATCCTAACTGCCTGAATCTTTACGAAACAGTTGTCTATATAATCTCCGTCTCATGCTGTACTCATCCTATATCTTAACGGTGAGCATGGATGTTTAGTAGCCTAAATAGTGTGTTGTTAGTTTGTCTCATGCCCAGACTGTACTCGCTGATATCAGTAGCAACTTAGATCCTTTAACACCAGTTTGCTGGTGTTATCATTTCTCATTTTTGCAATATTAAATAAAAGTTACCCTACAGCGTTATAAAAGTTTTCTTGTTAACAAGCCTTGCTTGCAGAATAGATAAAATATTAAAACAGAAACTTTCTTCTTCCCTTATACGCGCAAGAATCTATAAATTGCAAGGTTATTTGCTTTCAAAACCTGTTTTTTTCGATTGTCTCGGAGCGCCGAGAGAGATACTGTATCTTTTTGTTATAAATGGGGCATTAATAATTGATGAAAAACCGAAAATGTTTGGGTTTATAACAACAAATAATTTTATATATTATTTGTAGTAATCAAATTTGGATTCTTTCCATAGCTAGCTCGTTTACTCAGTGAAGCTTTTAGCAATGCTTTGAAGCTGGGAAAAGTTAAGTGTCAGTTTTTTTCAATCATTCTAGATTTGTAGTAAGTAAGAAAACTAAACCCAAACTGAAGTTAAAAATATTGTTTATTTAAAGATCTTTTTAACCATGTAAAACTGTGAAAATATCTTAACTTACTTTCAAAAATGTGTATTACTGTATAAATAAACATTATTTTACTTGTGTTTGTTGGTTTAGTTCTTTTTCATAATACATTTTCTAGATCATGATATTTCTAGATTCACTTATTTTTAAAATTAATAGATTTTGTTATAATTTAAAACGATTAACCGGAAAGACTGTAATAGCATATGTAGAATAGGAAAGGAGTGGTAAAATAGTTAGAAATAAGGTTTGGGGCTAGGACTTCCTAGCATTACGTGAACAGGTTGTACTCGAGGTAGATCCACTCTTTATCCAACTCGTGGAACCGTGTCTACCCGTTACACCCCTTCTAGGAAGAATGGCAAAGGTGGTTAGATGGATTATGTAGGAGCAAGGAAAAGACTTATACATCTTCAGGCAGTGGAAATTATGGTATGAAGTCGTTAAGAAGAGAGCTGTTTAACCGATACCGGTTCTATTTTAAAACCGGTTGTGGTACGTTTATATGTGTATTAAGATTTTGAATTTAGTAGACAAGCGTAGTCAAGTTTGAGAAATTTTATTGATTTTCCCTCTTATAAGAAAAAAATAATTACTGCTTAGTAAACGTCTTCATTCAAACCGAAAATTTCCAATGTTTTTAAAAATAAATAAAAACATATGCAAACTATATATTTGAGTACATTTATCTGCCTTTTGTAACTTTACAATTTTCTTCTATGAAGGCATTTCGGAATGACTCCGTTTTCAAAACTTAAATCGTACTCTACTCTGTTGATGCGTTTCGGAAAGACCCCATTTTCCGAATTCGTAGAGAAAAATGTACTCAAATACATATAAATATTCCTAACAGAAATAAAGATGAGTAGGCCTATATTAAGAATGTCATGGTTTGTAAACTTTTTAATAGAACCTTTATAAAGTAAATGCTAAGTTAACTATGTTTATTGACTGTGTAAAACTATTAAAAGCTATTGCCAGTCTTATCTTTGCGCCTTAATAAGGCTACAGTTCTGCGTAAGTGTTGTAATGTCGCAATGTTCTCGCTGAAACGCGCTTCTTAGTCCAGACAAACTCGACTTTACATTCCACAACTGTTGCCAGAAACTGCACTTGCTTTACGGTCGATCGAATTCTGTTTGAGAATAGGAAAGGATTGTAAATTATGGATAGAGACTTAAAACCCTGTTAAAGGATATAGGATTACCGATTCAATGGATAGTGATTTAAACCCCTGTTAAAGGATATAGGATTACCGATTCAATGGATAGTGATTTAAACCCCTGTTAAAGGATATAGGATTACCGATTCAATGGATAGTGATTTAAACCCCTGTTAAAGGATATAGGATTACCGATTCAATGGATAGTGATTTAAACCCCTGTTAAATGATATAGGATGATCGTTTCAATGAATAGAGACTTAAACCCCTGTTAAAGGATATAGGATTACCGATTCAATGGATAGAGACTTAAAACCCTGTTAAAGGATATAGGATTACCGATTCAATGGATAGTGATTTAAACCCCTGTTAAAGGATATAGGATTACCGATTCAATGGATAGTGATTTAAACCCCTGTTAAAGGATATAGGATTACCGATTCAATGGATAGTGATTTAAACCCCTGTTAAAGGATATAGGATTACCGATTCAATGGATAGTGATTTAAACCCCTGTTAAATGATATAGGATGATCGTTTCAATGAATAGAGACTTAAACCCCTGTTAAAGGATATAGGATTACCGATTCAATGGATAGAGACTTAAAACCCTGTTAAAGGATATAGGATTACCGATTCAATGGATAGTGATTTAAACCCCTGTTAAAGGATATAGGATTACCGATTCAATGGATAGTGATTTAAACCCCTGTTAAAGGATATAGGATTACCGATTCAATGGATAGTGATTTAAACCCCTGTTAAATGATATAGGATGATCGTTTCAATGAATAGAGACTTAAACCCCTGTTAAAGGATATAGGATTATCGATTCAATGGATAGTGATTTAAACCCCTGTTAAATGATATAGGATGATCGTTTCAATGAATAGAGACTTAAACCCCTGTTAAAGGATATAGGATTATCGATTCAATGGATAGTGATTTAAACCCCTGTTAAAGGATATAGGATTATCGATTCAGTGGATAGTGATTTAAACCCCTGTTAAAGGATATAGGATGATCGTTTCAATGGATAGCGACTTAAACCCCTGTTAAAGGATATAGGACGATCGTTTCAATGGATAGAGACTTAAATCCCTGTTAAAGGATATGGGATGTTCGTTTCAATGGATAGAGACTTAAATCCCTGTTAAAGGATATATTACGATCGTTACAATGGATAGAGACTTAAATCCCTGTTAAAGGATATGGGATGTTCGTTTCAATGGATAGAGACTTAAATCCCTGTTAAAGGATATGGGATGTTCGTTTCAATGGATAGAGACGTAATCCCCTGTTAAAGGATATATTACGATCGTTACAATGAATAGAGACTTAAATCCCTGTTAAAGGATATAGGATGATAGTTTCATCACGTGCCGAATGCCCACTTTCTTTTGAAGTTATAAAAAAGCGTCTACTAGGAGTTATAAATAGCTCCTAATGAGAGTGGTAAGAAAGGGCAGAACTAGAGAAAAACATATTGTCCCATGCACTGGTTATACAGGACGTAGGCGGAGTTACAAGTTTTGTTCTGGGGAGGCACAAGATTGTCCCGGGGGTATGAAATAGGTCCTCCAAATAGAGAGCATTTGAAAGCTTGTCAACACTAAGCCAGTATCCAAAAATTACATTACAACGTGCATGTTTTAAACTCCCTTTTTTGATAGGCGTCTGAAACAATTCCTAAAATTTCATTTTGATCACCATGAGTTGTAAGATTAAAAGTAAAGTTCATATTTTTCTTTGAACTTACAGTCATATTTAAAAAAATATCTCGCATACGATCAACTGATATTGCCAAGTATATTTCTTGTTAGCTTTATTATTATTATTGTATTATTTTAATGAGTTAATTATCAGTTTTTTATTATAAAAAAAAATACACCTGTCCAGAAAGTTGGGGGGGGGATGCCCCTTCTTGCCCTCCTTTAATTTCGCTTATGATATGGGAGAGTTATAGGATCGCTTGGGGAGGCTCGATTCTCTGGACTATTCTCTGACCATCTGACTTTGCTGTTAGGTAGTTCAATCTCTCAACGCCTTTGTTGTGACGCACATAATACATTTCATAAACACTTAAAAAGTCAGTAGTGATGAGATTTTACTCGTGAAATACTTTCATAATACGACGAGTCCTACCTCTAAATAATGTATCTATGTATGAAGCGTCTATATGGGTTTAAAAACAACAAAATTTCTTACCAAAAATATTTAATTTCTCATACATAATATTTTCATATTTTAAAAATTATTGAATGTTTCTGTGCAAGCGACAACGTGACAGGAATATTTTAACAAGCGTGTCAACTTGCCGGAAGCCAAGGAAACGACTTGTTTGATGTCTCAAGGCTCTTCACTTCTTTTCAGATGCAAACACGATTCTCCGCTGTAATTACCAGATGAGGGATCGATCTTACCTTCCCTTTCCTTCCTAAGTCGTCTTGTAAATGCAAATAAACGTTAATTAATGCAATTACAATTAAATCTGTTTTCACTTTAATTGAAACAACGGTTGTGAACAGATATTTTGAATTGAGTGGCAATTAACTTGTAAATGGTTTCTTAGTCTTAAACCTCAGTTGTGGTATTTTAAAACCAAAATCACGTTTTGTTTAATTTCTTAAGTGTATTTGTGTATGCATGTATGTGTGTGTGTGTGTGCGCTCGCACTTGGGTGTTTGTGTATGCATGTATGTGTGTGTGTGTGTGTGTGTGTGTGTGTGCGTGCGCTCGCACTTGGGTTTTTGTGTATGAATGTATGTGCGTGTGTGCGAGCGTGCGCTCGCACTTGGGTTTTTGTGTATGCATGTATGTGTGTGTGTGTGTGTGTGTGCGTGCGCTCGCATTTGGGTTTTTGTGTATGCATGTATGTGTGTGTGTGTGCGTGCGCTCGCAATTTGGGTGTTGGTTTGTAACATTGAGAGGCCTAAATTGTTTAATTTCTTAAGTGTATTTGTGTATGCATATATGTGTATGTGTGTGTGTGTGTGTGTGTGTGTGTGTGTGTGTGTGTGTGTGCGTGCGCTCGCACTTGGGTTTTTGTGTATGCATGTATGTGTGTGTGTGTGCGTGCGCTCGCAATTTGGGTGTTGGTTTGTAACATTGAGAGGCCTAAATTGTTTAATTTCTTAAGTGTATTTGTGTATGCATATATGTGTATGTGTGTGTGTGTGTGTGTGTGTGCGTGCGCACGCAATTTGGGTGTTGGTTTGTAACATTGAGAGGCCTAAATTGTTTAATTTCTTAAGTGTATTTGTGTATGCATATATGTGTATGTGTGTGAGTGTGTGTGCGTGCGCTCGCACTTGGGTTTTTGTGTATGCATGTATGTGTGTGTGTGTGCGTGCGCTTGCAATTTGGGTGTTGGTTTGTAACATTGAGAGGCCTAAATTGTTTAATTTCTTAAGTGTATTTGTGTATGCATGTATGTGTGTGTGTGTGCGTGAGTTCGCACTTGGGTGTTTGTGTATGCATGTATGTGTGTGTGTGTGTGCGTGCGCTCGCAATTTGGGTGTTGGTTTGTAACATTGAGAGGCCTAAATTGTTTAATTTCTTAAGTGTATTTGTGTATGCATATATGTGTATGTGTGTGTGTGTGTGTGTGCGTGCGCTCGCAATTTGGGTGTTGGTTTGTAACATTGAGAGGCCTAAATTGTTTAATTTCTTAAGTGTATTTGTGTATGCATATATGTGTATGTGTGTGAGTGTGTGTGCGTGCGCACGCACTTGGGTTTTTGTGTATGCACGTGTGTGTGTGTGTGCGTGCGCTTGCAATTTGGGTGTTGGTTTGTAACATTGAGAGGCCTAAATTGTTTAATTTCTTAAGTGTATTTGTGTATGCATGTATGTGTGTGTGTGTGTGTGTGTGTGTGTGTGTGCGTGCGTTCGCACTTGGGTGTTTGTGTATGCATGTATGTGTGTGTGTGCGTGCGCTCGCAATTCGGGTGTTGGTTTGTAACATTGAGAGGCCTAAATTGTTTAATTTCTTAAGTGTATTTGTGTATGCATATATGTATGTGTGTGTGTGTGTGCGTGCGCTCGCACTTGGGTGTTGGTTTGTAACATTAATAGGCCTATATTATTTAATATCTTAAGTGTATTTATGTATGCATGTATCTGTGTGTGTGTGCGTGCGCTCGCACTTGGGAGTTGGTTTGTAACATAATTAGGCCTATATTGTTTAATTTCTTAAGTGTATTTGTGTATACATGTAAGTGTGTGTGCGTGCGCTCGCACTTGGTTGTTGGTTTGTAACATTAATAGGCCTATATTGTTTAATTTCTTACGTGTATTTGTGTATGCATGTATGTATGTGTGTGCGTGCGCTCGCACTTGGGTGTTGGTTTGTAACATTAATAGGCCTATATTGTTTTATTTCTTAAGTGTATTTGTGTATGCGTGTATGTGTGTGTGTGTGTGTGTGTGTGTGCGTGCGCTCGCACTTGGGTGTTGGTTTGTAACATTAATAGGCCTATATATTCATTTGATTGATAATCATTTTTAAGATAGAATATAGAACCAGTAATGTTATAAAAAAGATTTTTAAGTAACTTCCTACTAAAAAATTTTTTAGTTACCCTAGAACACTATTTATGATATTGTGTGGGGTCCATGGGAAATGTTTAAGGTTATAAAATCGAGGTTTCGACGACAACCAGATGTGGGGAAAATTCATATACATCTTTGAGAAATATATTTTAGGCATTGGAAAGTTGACACAGTGCCAAGGCGCGCTAGACTTCGAACATAAACATTATCAATTCGAATCCGGCTGGATCCCAGATATTTTATAATTTAACTATTGAATACATATTTGAAAAATACTGTATTAACATCAATTGTTATCCAGTACAGGTTTAAATAAGTGTAGCCTATTTGAACTTGATAGGATGAATAAAAACGTATTTGATTAAATATTGAACATTTGTACAATTTATATATATATATATATATATATATAATTATATATATATTATATATATATATATATATTTATTAAATGAAATATATTTCAAAAACAAAAATTACTATTCTTATTTTTGAAATATTTTTAATTTTTTAACTATATAACATGAAAACATATCACCATATTTAATATATATATGATGAATAGTTATTATCTGGAGTACATCCGTTCATTTTGCAGTGCATAAATTCGCAGTTCCGACGTTTCGCTAGAATCTCATATAGCATTGACGAGGTGAACCCAACAACAGTTGAAGAGCGAGTGAAGATCGCAGATAACTCTGCTCCTATATAACTTATCTGCGCTCTTTAATCGCTCTTCAACTGGGTTCACCTCGTCAATGCTAGATGAGATTCTAGCGAAACGTCGGAACTGCGAATTTATGCACTGCAGAATGAACGGATGTACTTCAGATAATAACTGTTCATCATATTTTTCCATTCGTGAAGGAATACGTATCAGCATATATATATATATATATATATATATATATATATATATATATATACATATATATATATATAAAATTATAAATTAAAATATTTGAAAAACAAGAATAGTTTTAATGCATATATTTATTCAAAGCTTTTCGCCGATAAAATAGTACCAGCATCTTCAGGAAAATAATTATCTAATCTTTATTAATTATCTTTATCTTTAATCTAAATCTTATCTTATATTTAATCTTTAGCTTTATCTTAATCTTTATCTAATTATTTAATATATATATAGTATATATATATATATATATATATATATATATATATATATATATATAATACGTTTTCTTGTTTAATAATTTGAAACAACATAGGTTATTCAAATACAAGAATATTTATTAATTTATATCCAAAGCTTTTCGTTGGTTAACAGTACCAATATCATCAGGAATCTCATCAGGAATCTGATGATGTTGGTACTGTTTACCAACGAAAAGCTTTGGATATAAATTAATAAATATTCTTGTATTTGAATAACCTATGTTGTTTTAAAATATACATATATATATATATATGTATGTATGAATAGCAAAGATAAAAATATTAAAAAGTTAAAAGAAATACCGAAGGTTCAGTCTATAAGGAATAGTGAAATGTAATGAGTAAACATATTTACAAATGTTTTACAATTCGAGTATATGACAGTACTGTTTTTGACTCCTGAATAATAATTAATCTAAATATTTTCAAGAGGCAGGGGATTAGTTTGTGTCAATAATAACTGGCACTAAAATTGTTAAATATCTGGCTTTGTAAATTTTTCAATGTTTTTAATTTTCTATATTTCCTATATATGTATGTCCATAACAACGTTACATTTACGGCGGTCTGTTACTTTGTTTCTAGGTTTTTCCATCAGATAGCAGCTCTGCGTCAGTAAATACGGTTATGATTCACTGGAATTTACAGTGCCATGGAAAGTTCATTTCCATTTTATACTCTATCCCGACTCTGAAATGCCCTTGAGAGCCAAGCGACTCACACCCACTTTAGTCTGTTGACTTGCCGTCGATGGTTATTCTATGACTAACCTACAAGGCGTCCGTATACAAAACACAAATTTCTTAAACTATAACATTTAGGTAGACTTTACTGAAATTGTTTGATTCTACGTATTATTCCTTCGAATCAGAGTTCAAACAACGTATTATGTCGATATTTAATTTAATTTAAAAATATTGAAAATGTACACACACACACACACACACACACACACACACACACACACACACACACACACACACACACACACATATACAGTAGCTCCTCGCTATTCGCGGTTTTACGTTTTTGCGGTTGGCGAAATTACAGCATTTCTCGCTAATATGTATCATATTAAATAAAAAAAAGACAAGAATGGTAGTATAGTTACTGTGCAGATTGTAGAATAATGTGTTCTTGTCTTATTTATTTTGTACAGTACTGCAGTTATTTATCACAAAGATATCTGATCCCTTATACTGTACACTACTAGGCCTACTACTCTAAAGATAGGCATTCCGTAGTTTTAACAAGTGGCTTTATCGTCACTGTCAAACAACCGATATCCGCATTCAACTCCATAGATAAGTTCAGCATTACTTCTGTTTACTTACAGATAATTAAATAGTTTTTGAGATCCAAACGTCGATAATCGTATCCGGCTGCCATAACTATATCGGATTTTGTTTGGTGACAGGTAGGTAGGTAGGTACTGCCGGGTCATGGAGGACTGTGTTGTGGAAATGGGTAGAAGAGTGTAAACGTAAATATTTTAGATAAACATTCCTAACGAATTTAGATGTTAAATATTCCAGTTAGTTGTTACATAATTAGTTAATTGACCTGCAATGTCGAGAATTAAATTGAATTTAAGAATGGCGCATTCAATAAATAATTTTACCAACAAATTTCAAATTTAAATAAATCAATTTTTAATTCATAGACTTTCACAAAAATACAAAGAAAAGAAAATACATTTGAAACGTTTACACTATTTTTATATCTGGCTTTACATTCTTTTAGCATGTCATGAATTTAAGCAAACATTGTATTATTTTAGAATTTATTGCATTGGCATATGATATTCACAAAGACATTGCTTCTTTTTAAAATAAAATACATTTAAATTTAATTTTATTCAACAGTTGAAAAATTGTTATTGCATCATATAAATTAATTATCACTTCCCGCATTTTAAAAATATAAAAACTTGTATTATTTTGCCGTGACCAGTTAAGATTTGATTTCACATCACTTTATATTAAAATTAGAACTTATCTGAACTGGAATTTGTGATGTACAACATGGCTCCTGGATCAGATCTAGCCATTGTGCATTTTGGATTTGAGTTGATTGACAACCTCGCCCGGTGTTAAATATTAGTGTAGCAACATTTCTTGAAATGCAATTAAATAATAAATTATACCCTCACTTACTTGAAACTATTAAAACAAAAAAAATCCATTTTTGCTACGTCCCCGGGCATCTTGCGACGTGTGCATGGTTCTACGACCACCAACCAAAGAGAAATGTTTAAAGCCTACAAAGCGAGTCCTAAACTTCTGCCCAAACGCATTGGAGTTCTGTGGTATATTATTGTTCATAGATTAGTTGTCAATTATGTGTTTAAATGTAGTATTCGATTGTGAGTGTGTTTTGTCATTTAGACAGTGTTGTGGATAGTTTTTGTGGTGTTTGTATATTTCATAGCTTTCTATTGTGTTTAGTTTGTTGGGTTTTTTTTATGTAGTGTAGGATTTTTAGATTAGTGTCTATATTAGTGTGTGTGTGTGTGTGTGTGTGTGTATGTGTGTGTGTGTGTATGGTGAATTTTTATTTGGGTTGTGTTTTTTATGTCTTTTATGTGTTCTTTGTATTTTGTGGTAAAGTTTCTCCCTGTTTGACCTATGTAAAATCTGGGGCAGACGTTGCCTGTAATCTTATATGCGTTTCCCTGTCTTGTTTTTTATGGTGTGTTTTTGTACTGTGGAGGTGTTTTTTAGTTGTTTTAGATGTATTAAATACTACTTTTTTTTAAAGTTTGCCTACGAGGTCACTATTTTTTGTGATATGTTGTGTAATTATGTATTTTTGTGTTCGTGTGTTATTGTTTTGTTTTTTATTGTGCTATGTTTGTGTATTGTTTTCAACACATTATGTTGTCAATAAATTTGTCCGTTTTTGTAAGCAATGTATTTTTGTGTGTTGAGTTCGTTCTTTTGCTGTTGATACTAAAAAAGGTAATTTATAAGAAAAGCCTCATTATGTACATCACACAAAACTAAAAGACAAAATAGCTTATGCATTGCTACCTTATCTATATCATTGCTATACTGCATAATCTTCCCAACGGCTATAATTTCAAACTTTATCTCAGTAAATATAATTCAATTTATATACAGCCATAAAATGACCTGCATAAATGAGTTTTAACCAAACAGTTTTATGATAGTGGCACAGAATAGCTGTATTTTGTGGGAGATCATAAATGTACATACCTTCTTTTCCAAAGTAAAACCAACGGTGACGCTATTGATTCTTCCGTTTCCCCATGAGGACCATAAAGTCTCATTGTACGTGAATTACTATCCCGGACTCTCCGGCTTATTCAGTAGTCCTTAAAAAGTAAAGAATCGCTGGTTGTAATCTGCAGCATCCGAAGTATCCATCCTAAAGGTCATATTTAATATGTTACCCGCCAACATTTACGGAATATTTATTTCCCCAGCAAGTGGTTCCATATGAGAAACAGTCATATCTCAAATGAGTTCCAGCTATTTTTAAGAGTTGTCTTTGTAAGTTGTTAATTGTCATTGAAAAGCCGACTTTAAATTCGGAAGGATATTTTGATGAAATTTGTGGTATAGAAAAAATCTTGTGAATTTACTTGTTCATTTATTGAATTTTCATTCCTTAGTTTTAACTTATAATTTTTAAATTTTCCATAATGTTTAACCTCCATTTGTTACACAATGTAATATTAAATTTTTTGTCATACTTTGAATATTTCAAAACCTCTCTTTATGCAACGGTGGGGGCTATTCTCCCTGGAGCAAGAATCACTAAACTACTGGAAGAGGTTATTCTAGAACATGCAACATAAAATTGTCTATGTGAGAAACAGTCATATTTTAAATCAGTTCCTGCTATTTGAGTTTTGCTTAACAGTCAATGAGTCTCGTGATAACCTTAGCTAAACTAAATTTAGTATTTGTGAACATAATAGCTGCCCCGACAGACGTTGTTCTGTTATAAATATTCAATTCGAAACAGAACTTAAAAGTAGAATAAGAAACAAAATTACAAAGTATAACGATCTTTGTAATGTAGAACAACATTAAAATTGTTTTAGATCACATCTAACCATGTAGTTATGGAGACTGAAAAACAACTAAAGCCACGTCCAATATATGTGAAATCATAGCTACTAAACTAATTTAAACGAATACAGTATTTACATATTTAAATACAGGTGAATTATTAAAAACAAAATATTGGTTCCTTACATTATGTTCTTTGTACAGGATGACCGAACAAGACCAGACGTTTTTGGAATGGCTAGTACACACACAGAAGTCGTTTGGAGGGGGAACTGTGATCGCATACCTATGCACATGATGCCATCTCATTATTCATGGACCAAAGGTCGGCACCACACCGTATGCTTGCTTACGATAAGAATGTGCGAATTATTGAGTATGTGACAGTTACGCATTGGCATTTTCGCGTTCTCTTTCAATTTGGACGCCATGTTATCATTTCCAGCCGGAATACGCTTTTCAGGTGGGTTGACAACTTGAGAAAAACGGAACTTATTCTAAAAAGGAAGTCTCCTGGTCGAGACAAGTCTGTTAGGACGCCGCAAAACACTGAAATGGTTAGGGAAGCTCTGACTCGTAGCCCAAGTCGGTCGGCAAGAAGACACGCGCGTGAATTAGGTCTAGTCCGTGAGTAACTGAGAATAATTTTCCAAAAAGACTTATTATTCATCCATACAATGCTTATTTCCATCAAGATGGCCACTGCACGCAGCTGTCGAGATGCAATGGCTTCAGTGCTTCGCTTGTTTCCATGGAGGCTCGTTTCGCGTTTGGGTAGATATCTCGTGACCTCCAAGTTCGCCAGATTTGAGCTGTTGTAATTTTTGTATTTAGGGTGTAAATGTCAAGTGTAGATAAATATTGTATTGTAATATAAGTTCTAATTAACAACATAATAAATAAGTAAGGATAATTTGAAAAACGCCCTGTTTTTTTCGGTCACCCCATATTATTAAACAGCGTTGTAAAATTATCCTAAAAAATTATCATGTTCTAGCTTAGTCCTAGGATTATGAACTTAATTTTGCAAATTACAGAAAGTAAGTTGAAATGTTGGGGTACTGTGCTTGTAGCGTTTAAACTGATAAAGTAGACAACAGGCTATTCATCGTGAATAGCTGATTGCTCCCGAATACTTGTGACTGGATTATCTCCAGATCTTTTGTATTAAAGCTCGTGTAATGAAGTTCCCAGGCTATAAGGGAAGTATGTTGTCCTAGATTAAATGATACGTCCACTACGATTATTCTAATTTTACAGGCAATCACGAACAATAAGTTTTATAAGAGTAGAATTGTCATTTATGAAGAAGTGCTCCTCGGAGACACTTGGTGAGCTTTATTTGAGTTTTTAATTTCCCTAAAAATACTACGTACATCGACAAAAATACAGGGAAATTTGTACTCTTATGTTCGTTGATAGATACACTCACACACACACACACACACACACACACACACACACACAACACACACACACACACACACACACACACACACACACACACACACACACACACACACACACACACACACACACACACACTCAAATCTTTCTGGGTTGAAGAGTGCTTCTATTTCAGTTAAGTCCTGCTTTCGCGATGCTTTAAGTATTACCTATTGGCACTTGCAGACGGTAGCGGTACTGTCAGCGTGCTATTTCCTTAATAGGAGGCCCACTTAATTCCATCTAACCACCCTAATAGTTTTTTTTAACTGGTGCACATTCTTTTGACACCCATGAAGAGTATGTCCTCTTCATTGTCGCGTCCTTAGGCTATTTTGGATTTACGTCCCTCCCTAAATCCTACCAATATTCAGAATCCATGTCGACTTTAACTGGCGCTAGTTGCCAGTCTAGCTGAATGCTCTAATACTAGCAAATATTTATATTTCTGCTGAGGTCACAGATTGTGAGGTGGATAACGATATAAGCGGAATATATAATAACACAATATTGGTTTGTACAGAGCTCAACAATATCGATTCATCACGGCCCTGTATATTACTGTTACTGTTGACAAGTGTTTGTTGCAATAAATATACACCTGTGTAGGGCATAACAAGGTTATGTTATTTATACTAGAGATATAAAAGAATTAATGGTCTTGGTGAGAAATGATTTGTTCTAAGCTGTTGGCATTCTAAACAAGATGGAATAAAATCTTTAATCCCTACGGGAAATTCCAAAGAAGTTGACGATGTTCAAACTAGAATTATTCGGATTGCAAAGGAAATGTGAAAAAAATACATTCCTTTCTAATGGAAATTATTTGAAAATATTTATTTCTAAACATGTAAACCTACATGGCGGCTACTTTATGATTTTTTATAGAAAATAATAATAAAATAGTAGCTGAGGTTACAAAATTCATTATTTGCAAATAACTGTCGTATCATGTCTCAAGCGCCTTCAAACTAGATTCCTCTGTTATTTGCCCTTCTGGAAATTAGATTCCTATGTTATTTGCCCTTCTGGAAATTAGATTCCTCTGTTATTTGCCCTTCTGGAAATTAGATTCCTCTGTTATTTGCCCTTCTGGAAATTAGATTCCTCTGTTATTTGCCCTTCTGGAAATTAGATTCCTCTGTTATTTGCCCTTCTGGAAATTAGATTCCTCTGTTATTTGCCCTTCTGGAAATTAGATTACTCTGTTATTTGCCCTTCTGGAAATTAGATTCCTCTGTTATTTGCCCTCTGGAAACTAGATTCCTCTGTTATTTGCTCTTCTGGAAATTAGATTCCTCTGTTATTTGCCCTTCTGGAAATTAGATTCCTCTGTTATTTGCCCTTCTGGAAATTAGATTCCTTTGTTATTTGCCCTTCTACAAATTAGATTCCTCTGTTATTTGCCCTCTGGAAATTAGATTCCTCTGTTATTTGCCCTTCTGGAAATTAGATTACTCTGTTATTTGCCCTTCTGGAAATTAGATTCCTCTGTTATTTGCCCTCTGGAAACTAGATTCCTCTGTTATTTGCCCTTCTGGAAATTAGATTCCTCTGTTATTTGCCCTTCTGGAAATTAGATTCCTCTGTTATTTGCCCTTCTGGAAATTACTAACATTATATTCTAATTGACTTTTTTATATTCAAAGTAAAATTACAAAAAAAAAAAAACGCTGAGACGGCATTTTTTGAGCGTGAAAGTGTCTATTGAAGCGGTTTGGAGCTCTCATAATATAATTATAATAAAATAATATTAGATTTAATAAATTTAATTTAATTTAATAAATTTAATTAAATTATAATTTCGGGAATATTTAATTTTAATATATAGGTTTTGACGAAAGTCATGAAATACACAATTCCATTAGAAATAATATTAGCAATATCGAACATTGGAATCTACTTATTTTTACTTTAAGCTGTTTAATTATTAATTGCAGATGGTAATATTCTACGAAAAGTAACCTCTAATTTAAGGACTTTAATAAACCTATCTAGACTTTTTTAACTAGTATTTATTTAATTTACATTGTTAACGTTGCGCCCATTCACAGACTTTTATTTAGGGGATAGTTACAAAAATAACGACTGCTCTATATTAAAACCCTGCTTACTTACTTTATCCAACGCCCACTCTTGGCATTTCAGCCATATGATGCCGCGCAGTCCAGTAGAGGGAGTCGAGATGCTCTAAGTCGAAGCCATATGCTTCATCGCGGACGTCCCGCAATCCTTGGCATTCGGTGCCGCGCAGTCCAGTAGAGGGAGGCGAGATGCTCTAAGTCGGAGCCATATGCTTCATCGCGGACTTTCCGTAGTCCTTAGCATTCGGTGCCGCGCAGTTCAGTAGAGGGAAGCGAGATGCTCTAAGTCGGAGCCATATGCTTCATCGCGGACGTCCCGTAGTCCTTGGCATTCGGTGCCGCGCAGTCCAGTAGAGGGAGGCGAGATGCTCTAAGTCGGAGCCATATGCTTCATCGCGGACTTTCCGTAGTCCTTAGCATTCGGTGCCGCGCAGTTCAGTAGAGGGAAGCGAGATGCTCTAAGTCGGAGCCATATGCTTCATCGCGGACGTCCCGTAGTCCTTGGCATTCGGTGCCGCGCAGTCCAGTAGAGGGAGGCGAGATGCTCTAAGTCGGAGCCATATGCTTCATCGCGGACTTTCCGTAGTCCTTAGCATTCGGTGCCGCGCAGTTCAGTAGAGGGAAGCGAGATGCTCTAAGTCGGAGCCATATGCTTCATCGCGGACGTCCCGTAGTCCTTGGCATTCGGTGCCGCGCAGTCCAGTAGAGGGAGGCGAGATGCTCTAAGTCGGAGCCATATGCTTCATCGCGGACTTTCCGTAGTCCTTAGCATTCGGTGCCGCGCAGTTCAGTAGAGGGAAGCGAGATGCTCTAAGTCGGAGCCATATGCTTCATCGCGGACGTCCCGTAGTCCTTGGCATTCGGTGCCGCGCAGTCCAGTAGAGGGAGGCGAGATGCTCTAAGTCGGAGCCATATGCTTCATCGCGGACTTTCCGTAGTCCTTAGCATTCGGTGCCGCGCAGTTCAGTAGAGGGAAGCGAGATGCTCTAAGTCGGAGCCATATGCTTCATCGCGGACGTCCCGTAGTCCTTGGCATTCGGTGCCGCGCAGTCCAGTAGAGGGAGGCGAGATGTTCTAAGTCGGAGCCATATGCTTCATCCCGCAGTCCTTGGCATTCGGTGCCGCGCAGTCCAGTAGGGGAAGGCGAGATGCTTTAAGTCGGAGCCATATGCTTCATCCCGCAGTCCTTGGCATTCGGTGCCGCGCAGTCCAGTAGGGGGAGGCGAGATGCTCTAAGTCGGAGCCATATGCTTCATCCCGCAGTCCTTAGCATTCGGTGCCGCGCAGTCCAGTAGAGGGAGGCGAGATGCTCTAAGTCGGAGCCATATGCTTCATCGCGGACGTCCCGCAGTCCTTGGTATTCGGTGCCGCGCAGTCCATTAGAGGGAGGCGAGATGCACAAAGTCGGAGCCATATGCTTCATCGCGGTCGTCCCGCAGTCCTTGGCATTCGAACAAATGTTAGGCGTTCAAAATTGCTTCAGGGGCCGTGCAGAGCTGGCAGTCTGCGGGGAAGAGTACTCCTATTCTGGTCAGATGGGCAGGGAGGTAATCGTGTCCTGTCAGAGTTTGAAAGGCGGCGACACCAACTGGACGTGACAGCATTTAATTAAGTGGGTTGCCCTTGACGATAGATTCTCAGCTCTTTCCTTCCGCGGCGTACCTGTGTCTGGCAGATGTTCTTGCCCTCGCCGCTTGATCAACCCTTCTGTTGGAGCAGGTCAGGGACAGAGGCATCATTGGCTGAGTGAGGGATAGGCCTGATTTCGCTAATTCGTGCGCCTTTTCATTCCCTGGAATTCCAACGTGGCTTGGAATCCACTGCAGAGTAAGTTCCCAACCCCTTTCAGAGAGATCACTTAGTAGAGCACGACAGTTGAAAGTTCGCTTGCAATTGGTGTCAGTGTTGGTGTAGAGGTCCGTGATTGCAGCTTGAGAGTCAACAAAGAACACAGCTTTTCGGCAATCTCTCAATGAAGTTAGTTTTCGAGCGGCTTCATATACAGCCGCTATTTCCCCGTCACAGTTGCTCAGGGGAAAACCCACTGCGGCGCACCCTGTAAAGAGTGGGAAGTGGTAGCCCGCTCCTGTACGGCCAGTGGCAGGATCACAGGATCCGTCAGTGTAAATGTGCAGCCACTCGGAGGGTGGGTATCGCATGTTGATACAGACTTTGCTGGGGAAGGTGGCTGAACGTGCGGGTTACAGAGAAAATTGGCTCTGAGGTGCATGAGGGGATGTTCAGTTATTTAAGGAGTTCTTCAGCCTTCTTGAGAGGCGTAGTTTGAGTTTTTAATCTCGACGTAGGAGTTTTGTAAGTGTTCCAGAATGGATGAACTCATTTGATTCTTTCCCAGGATTTGAAATGCCATATAAACAAATACACAAACATACAATAAACAATACCAGAGACACGGCACAGTTACATTGTGTGTTCAAGAGTTAAGGTTGATAGAGAAGGAAGTGTGACTAATATGCAGTATTTTACTTCTGACAATATATCTGTTTGGTAGGTTGAACAATTGACTATTTCATGCCTCATGTTCTATTTTGTGCTTATATTACTGTAACATAAATTTTGAAAATGGCAATAAAAAGACTTTTCATAGAACACTTTTTTAAATAGTTTTCCTCTACATAAGATTGTGTGTATGGTCGAAGCTACGACGATAGAAGGGTTGTAAATTAATTGAATAATAGTTATATAGTCTTCTACAACTCGTTACAGCCCTGCACTTATATGTTCAATATACAAGACATCAGATTCTCTTCTATATAATTATATTAAAAGTAAATCGTACAATCCATTTACGTTGTTGTACTTTTTTGCAATGTAAGGGGCGGTTCTGTTCATCCAAAAACTGGAAGCAGTTTAAAAAAATTTAGATTTAAATGAATTATGAACAAAGTTCATAGTGTTACTATGTGGTCAATTTATTGGATTACCGTGTCTTCGCCGCCTTACGTCAAATATCTTTATAATAAAATTTAACACTTTTTTATTTCAATTCCTTTTAATTCAATTCCTTCTATTAGTTCACACTCGCCTTATATATATATATATATATATATATATATATATATATATATATATATATATATATGAAAATTACAATAATTATTATTATTGTAATAATTATTATCATTATTGTAATAATTATTGTAATTTTCATTCCTGATGATGTTGGTACTGTTTGCCAACGAAAAGCTTTGGATATAAAATAATAAATATTCTTGTATTTGAATAACCTGTGTTGTCTTAAATTATTAAACAAGAAAACGTATTTTATATATATATATATATATATATATATATATATATATATCTTCAAATTTTCAATCCTAGATAAAAAACGTTTTATTAATCTACCAAGTTTAAATACATTTTATAAAACTTGTAATGGATGCCACTAGGTGTTCATAAAGTTTTTTTCAAATAATAATTCAATAAATTAATTTAATAATGAATTAATTCTATTTCATATGAAAGAAAAACTTTTAACAAAAGGGGCAAGGTATGCAAAATAATATTTTCGTCCTATGTAGCAAAGTAACTGTTCCACACATGCGTAACATGTGGTACGTTCGCCATGGTACTTATTTCTGCACTAGGTGCTACAAAAAATGTCGCATACTACTCCATAAGTTTAAAGCATTATAATTGTAGTTCAGTTTATTTAACTAGCTGTAGCGGTGAACTTCTTACCGCCTAACAGTCAAAGAATATCGTGTTAACATTAGCTAAATCTAATTTGGTATATATGAACATAATAGCTCACGCGACAGACGTTCTCTTGTCCTACCAAGAAATATTCAATTTAAACATGAATAAAAGCTAAAAGAAAAAATCTTGTAAAGGATATGTACATTATACTTGACTTAAAATTATTCAGCATTTCAACTTAATATTGTACAGTTTATAAAGTAATATAACTTACGTTAAAACAGCTGTTATGTAAACTAACCTAAACACACACACAAATCGCTGTAATAAACCTTATTGATTATTATATAACTGTTTGAAGCAACTGTGGTGTAATGTTTATTTTTAAATAAATAAAACCTCTAAACCACAAATAACATTTATTTAAACCTATATAGGAAACATACAAATAATGATAGATATATCCCGGTAGATTCTAACCATTGCAAATCCCATAAATTAGCAGCTTTTAATACTATGGTTAATAGATTAATTACTATTCCATTGCATAAAAATAGTTTTAAATGTGAGTTGGCCAAAATTAAAGAAATCGCTAAATTCAATGGATATGATCCTAAAATAATATATAATATTTTGAGGAGACAAAAATTAAAAAAGTTTAGTAATGATTCAACTACCTTAATAACACAAACAGGAAATATTAAAAATCAATTCATTAGCCTACCATTCGATATGGATTTAACAAAAGGTCTAGAAAAAGTTTTTAAACAGGTAAACTTAAAAGTAGCTTACAAAAGCTTAAAAAATGTATTAGGTAACCCAAAAGATAAAATAAAGATGATAGATAAATCTGGGATTTATAAAATAAATTGTAATTCATGTAGTAAAATTTATATTGGCCAAACAAAAAGGAAAATATTAACCAGATTTAATGAACATATTAGCCATATAAAATTTCAAAGACCTGAAAAATCTAGTGTTGCAGAACATATTCTAAACACTAAACACACTTTAGAATTAAATGATCTAAAATTATTGAAAACTGTTAATTCAAAAGGTCTTTTGAATAGTTTTGAAAGTTTGTACATTCACAAATATGACGAAAATAATTTATTAAATTGTGATAAAGGGCCTATCCCTAAATCTCAGTTATATTCATTAATTAGGAGATAGTTATAACCTTGTTAATAAATAATATTATTGTTTTTTAGTAAAATTGAAATAGTTGTAACGGTAACTCTTCACCACTAGAGTTGGAAGACCGGACCAAGTTGTAGAGGGGGAATTTACTGCAACGTGATTGGTCGTACTAGTTTTTTAAAATAAGGGGCGTGGCGAAGTAGTTACCGGTTTATGCCTATATATTTGTTGTATTATGTTGTTTAAAGTTAGTTGTATATTTTAAATACCTCTGAAGATGATTGCTGGGCAATCGAAATGTACATAAGATTTAAATAAATGTTATTTGTGGTTTAGAGCTTTTATTTATTTAAAAATTATTGATTATTAGTTGCATCAACTAGTAATAATCTTTAATTTCAATGTAGGTAACCGAATGCTCGGTCAGAAAAGTTGGGGGTCGCATTTTTTTTGTTAAAAAATATCGACTTGAACTCCCTGTAATCGGGCTACAAATATGCCAGAACCTTTCCTGGAGTGTATTCAATAGCTTACCAAAGTTTCATGTTCGATCGGATGAACGGTATAGAAAAGCATAAGAGACATACAGACACACATTCATTTAAACTTATATAATATTATAACCGTTATTTATGACGGTTATTTCCTGAAGTACGTAAATTTATAAATATTTTTAAAATGCGAGCAGGTGGCGTAAAATATATTTACAGGGCAATATTACTAACGATCTGTCCGCATCAGACAGATGCAAACACAAGGTAATAAAGATGGCGGGCAGGGCGGGACGATAATGGGTTTCTGAGCACACTGTTCGGGTGATCTTTTTACACTCGGATATGGAAATATCGACCTAAGGTGGAGATTCTGCGGAAGGAAATATTAGAACTGCTTACGTGATCTGAGTGTTTAGAGCCTGTAAAAGCTGCTGCCGCTATACAGGTCGTGACGTAATGAGAATATACATTTTGCCGTAGCCTAAACCCATTCGCCGGCGCTGTAACGTGACAACAGTTGCGGTAGAAATGCAGGAA
Organism: Prosapia bicincta; assembly: GCA_036971475.1. Lineage (NCBI taxonomy): Eukaryota > Metazoa > Arthropoda > Insecta > Hemiptera > Cercopidae > Prosapia > Prosapia bicincta. The sequence goes on from JBAIZL010000004.1 coordinate 10,945,909, forward strand.
AGTATTATTGCCCTAGTCGAGCTCACGTCATATTTGCAATTGGTATCAAATCACAGAAATTTCAATGCAAAGTTTCACGGTCATCTGGTTGAGAATAAATGTTTTTGCGCCATTTTATTGAGATTAGTAAAAGGAAAAGATAGGAGATAGTGAACCTAAGTACGGCTTAATTCGCGACATGATCTACTTGTAGAGGATACATCCAACTGAAGACCACGTGTTTAGTGTGGATGATTTGGAATATACTCTCTACCGGGATCATAAGGAGTGACCTACAGGTTATAATCCTTAGCAAGAAGGAGAATAACAGAGGACGTATGGAATTAAGTGAAGCTAAGGATGCACCCCTTCCCCCGGTAAATGGGTGCTTTAATTATTTTAAAACAAACCTTTATTCATATAATAATTATTATTTACACATTTCTGTCACTGTATCTTACTATTTGACTTGGGCAGATCTCGGTCTATTCAAATTGTTCTGAAGGAATATAGGTTACATTAAAATTCTCGTTTGTACTTTGAAAAAAGGATTTAATTTTGAAAATACTTTTTAAAAAATTATACTTTTGAACTTAATTTATTACAAATCTAACATTAATTAAAACACAAAAAATTCACTTCTGTTACAAATTATAAGGCAATGACTGGTCAAATGGATACAGGTTTTGTATATTTGCTGATTTGGTTCAGTAAATATTAGACATTATTTTAAAGCAGAGAAAACTCAATGGCAAAGTCATAAAGTTAGAGATAATTGTTTTCTTTTTGCACTTTTAAGACAACTAGCTAGAGTGAAGTATATGAAAGGAGCCTATAGTGAGCCTAGGTATGGTTTAATTAGTGTCATGACAGACTAGTAGAGGATTAAGTATTCAGAGGGGAGGACGTGGAACATACCCACTCTCTATTGGGACCATAAGGAGCGATCTACAGGTTAAATACTTTGCAAGTCAAAGAATAACGTAGGGTATAAGGTATAACGTAGGGCATATGGAATAACCTAAGGTATAAGGAATAACGGAGGGCATATGGAATAACCTACGGTATAAGGAATAAAGTAGGGCATGTGGAATAACCTAGGGTATAAGGAATAACGTAGGGCATATGGAATAACCTACGGTATAAGGATAAAAGTTTTTATATGGAATAACCTAGGTATAAGGAATAACGTAGGACATATGGAATAACATAGGTATAAGGAATAACGTAGGACATATGGAATAACCTACGGTATAAGGAAAAAAGTTTTTATATGGAATAACCTAGGTATAAGGAATAACGTAGGGCATGTGGAATAACATAGGGTATAAGGAAAAAAGTTTTTATATGGAATAACCTAGGTATAAGGAATAACGTAGGGCATATGGAATAACCTACGGTATAAGGAATAACGTAGGGCATATGGAATAACCTAGGGTATAGGAAAAAATGTTTTTATATGGAATAACCTAGGTATAAGGAATAACGTAGGACATATGGAATAACCTACGGTATAAAGAAAAAAGTTTTATATGGAATAACCTAGGTATAAGGAATAACGTAGGGCATGTGGAATAACCTAGGGTATAAGGAATAACGTAGGGCATATGGAATAACCTACGGTATAAGGAAAAGAGTTTTTATATGGAATAACCTAGGTATAAGGAATAACGTAGGGCATATGGAATAACCTAGGGTATAAGGAAAAAAGTTTTTATATGGAATAACCTAGGTATAAGGAATAACGTAGGACATATGGAATAACATAGGTATGAGGAATAACGTAGGACATATGGAATAACCTACGGTATAAGGTAAAAAGTTTTTATATGGAATAACCTAGGTATAAGGAATAACGTAGGGCATATGGAATAACCTAGGGTATAAGGAAAAAATGTTTTTATATGGAATAACCTAGGTATAAGGAATAACGTAGGGCATATGGAATAACCTAGGGTATAAGGAAAAAAGTTTTTATATGGAATAACCTAGGTATAAGGAATAACGTAGGGCATGTGGAATAACCTAGGGTATAAGGAAAAAAGTTTTTATATGGAATAACCTAGGTATAAGGAATAACGTAGGACATATGGAATAACATAGGTATAAGGAATAACGTAGGACATATGGAATAACCTACGGTATAAGGGAAAAAGTTTTTATATGGAATAACCTAGGTATAAGGAATAACGTAGGGCATGTGGAATAACATAGGGTATAAGGAAAAAAGTTTTTATATGGTATAACCTAGGTATAAGGAATAACGTAGGGCATATGGAATAACCTACGGTATAAGGAATAACGTAGGGCATATGGAATAACCTAGGGTATAAGGAAAAATGTTTTTATATGGAATAACCTAGGTATAAGGAATAACGTAGGACATATGGAATAACATAGGGTATAAGGAAAAAAGTTTTTATATGGAATAACCTAGGTATAAGGAATAACGTAGGGCGTGTGGAATAACCTAGGATATAAGGAAAAAAGTTTTTATTTGGAATAACCTAGGTATAAGGAATAACGTAGGGCATGTGGAATAACCTAGGGTATAAAAAAAAAGTTTTTATATGGAATAACCTAGGTATAAGGAATAACGTAGGACATATGGAATAACATAGGTATAAGGAATAACGTAGGACATATGGAATAACCTACGGTATTAGGAAAAACGTTTTTATATGGAATAACCTACGTATAAGGAATAACGTAGGGCATGTGGAATAACCTAGGGTATAAGGAATAACGTAGGGCATATGGAATAACCTACGGTATAAGGAAAAAAGTTTTTATATGGAATAACCTAGGTATAAGGAATAACGTAGGGCATATGAAATAACCTAGGGTATAAGGAATAACGTAGGGCATATGGAATAACCTAGGGTATAAGGAAAAATGTTTTTATATGGAATAACCTAGGTATAAGGAATAACGTAGGGCATACATAATAACCTAGGGTATAAGGAAAAAAGTTTTTATATGGAATAACCTAGGTATAAGGAATAACGTAGGACATATGGAATAACATAGGTATAAGGAATAACGGAGGGTATATGAGACTAAGGAAACTATTGTATTTGTTTGTAACAAATTTTGGGTAAATAATAATAATAAATCTCTTACCACAAAAATCTCATTTTAGCCTGCATCTTGGTTATTAGCTCTTGGTTGTTTGCAACAATATATTGTTCCATGATGTCATACCGTATTAAACAGAAATACCCCAGGATAAAGTCTTAAGGTTTTACCAATTATCAGGCAACTCGAGCTATTATAAACGCAATACATTGTAAACCCACTATAATGGTAATGAAAATAACACAGTGTAGATATGTACAGTTTTGACAAATCCTAGACAACCTAAAGAATTTAATGTACACTTTTACAGTGTTCCCAAACGGCCCAAATCTATGATAATAGAGTGGAAAAAACAGTATTGCCAAGTCGCTAACAACATAAAATTTGTCACGTTAAAAAAAATTAACGGTCACTGATAGATTCTTATTTGGCGTTTATACTCGTACGTTAAGGATTGCAGCTGTCATAAAATGATTAGGTTTATTAGAATTGTCAAAATGTATTTTCAAATATTTCGAAAAAGCAAATTCATAAATTATCTTCAGTAGAATTAATTATTTTTTGTAACGATAGTTATCGTTGTAACTGGTCACTCATAAGCTAGCGCGTGACCTCGAATTGCGAGCATAGGGAGGGTGGGTGGTTAGAGGAAGCTAAAGACCGTTGCACAGACATCCACGCTCACTGTCTACACTCCGGGCCAGCTTACTCTGTCTACTATGACACATTTTTAAACAGATGGCAATTAGACTGCGTTAAGAAAGGTCACTATTTCCCTATTGTAAAGTGCGTTCGTGTATAAGGATTATAGTAAATTCAGATGGTTTTATTTTATTGTTTTTCTTATAGTGTTTGTAATAGACAGGCAAATAATATTTTCTTTATATAAGTTTTGTCTTAGTAAAGAATTATGTTGCTTCGCACAATACTGCATTAAAAATACCTGATGCGACAAGTAAGTGAAGAAATGTTTTTTTAATAATCTCAGAAGAATGGAAGGCGAAATATAAGCACATTTAGAAAGACAGAAGGTGAGTATATCGCAATGAAGCCAGCTATCGATATCATCACAGAGAATCTTATTCGTCCGAATGGCGACAGTGAAGACGATGAAGAATCAGGCGAGGATTCAAACGGCATGTCTAGGGTTAAGGAACTATAAAATCAATTACAGTGGATAAAATGAAAAACTCATTTATTGGACTGTGGATCGAGTAGATAAATGTAAATATTGAGGTTTATTATGAAATAATGAGTAATATAATATGAGATACAATATGTATATACAATAATGTATATTTGATAAGGTCGAACCGCCGCTATAAATACTATTTGATTTGTATATTAACCAGATCATTTACATAAAGGTTTGAAACAATTCTTATAGCAGTTTTCTAAACGATCGCAGCGCCAGCAAATTTTTAGCGCTGAACTTTAATGCAACACTCACTACAAAAACAAATGTTTTTGAGTAGGGCTAATATAGGTTTTCTTTTCGATCGATCATGCGCCAACTTACGAGTGACCGAGCTATCTGTAGCCACTACGTTAAAGAAGTTCATCTGTTTCAATTGCTTTCAATATAGTCCTAGTTTTTTCAAAGTTTTCGTTATTGAGGGATAAAAATTCGTTATTTTACATTACGTTCAAAATCGAAAGTACTAAAACATATAATTTGTACTGAAATAAATTATGAGTATCCTATAATTAATTATTACGTTGGTAATGATAATTTAATATGATAATGTAAATATATCTGATTCTACAAAAAAAGCTTCCATCAACTGATACAATTTTTCGTGTCTATTGCAACAGAAGCGTTGCCGTTTGAAAAGCTCCTAAAAATGTTTAATTGGAACTCTTTAAAAGATAAATACAAGCATCGCCAAAGCTAATCTGTGCATAGAGCGTAATAATTTAATGAACGCTATAAAAAAAGTTATGTTTTATGCAAAAGTTCCTCCTACTCCAGCAGTTAGAGAAAAATGTTAAAATTAAATGTTGCATGAAAACTCTTTGATACTCAGATTGCTTTAACTAAATAGAGATAGTTTATTTTATATCAACGTCATACTTGTTCAGGTTGAAGTTTTCTTTAATGCTAAGAAAACAAAGTCAAAATTAGTTAACTTTCATACACGAAATATTTTTATATGTTGTTTATAGCTTTAATGTTTTATCTGGCTCAAATTTTCAGCCTGAATGGGAACATATAGGTAGGCCTATGGAGTTTTGAAGTGATAGGTTCTTACACGCGTTGATCAAAACGTGAGATTAAATCATCGCTTTCGCGTCACGCTAATTCTGAAACGTACACCTTAAAACATATGACTTCATGTAACAGTTGATTTTGTGTTATAGGTTATGTTGCAGAGCATCCATTTTACACGTGGATTATTAATAACTAGTTCTAATGAATATTATATAACAATTTTTGATATATCTCAATACCTAAATAATTCAATATAACTATAATAATAAGTTATGTATTTATAATACAATTTTTGAAAGGGGAACATTTTAGGCGCACTTTATACGTTTAAAGATCTTATTTGAATTGTTAAAATATTTGTATTCAGTAAACATCTTATAAAAGTTTTTTTATTACTTACAATAATTTATTTTTAACTACAATAAATATCAGTGTTTTTTTATTACATTCCTCAAATAAAGATTTAAAAATTGAATGAAAAATGTATACATTCATATTTTCGGCAATTGTTGAAACGTTTGGGAAATTATTAGCTCTATTTGGTTATTACTTCTGTCGAGACTCCAGAACCAAAATACTTTTGTAATTTTAAGGATATCAGGGAGTATGTATATTATGGGGTACAAAGGATATAAGACAATCTTTGATTTTGGTAGGGATATAAGACACCTACAGTCGGTTCAGAATGTGTTTGCAGCAGATGTAAACACTTTCACGAGGCGAACACTTGCATGGGACGGTAAGCTATGAGTCCGGTTCACAATCATGCTTCGGCAATTAGGGCTACGTCTTACACTCGTGCACTTAATCAACAGTCCATCTTCTACAAAATACTTTTTGTGACCCAATTTGAGTGACAATAAGTCTCTTACCCTTTCCAGCTGGACATTTTAAACCCACCGACAGACCTCTCAGAAAAGCATCTTTACTGAAACAGACTGATTTTTCTGTCCAAACCTTTGATTGCGTATGGCCTGCATTGACCCACGTTTCTTCCAAATAATAAATCATACGACCTTCCTCGCGATAGGCTTTTACTATTCTCAAGTAATCTCTCCTCCATAGGATAATATCTTCGTTGTCCAACAGTATACTTTTACGGGTACGTTCCTCATACCTGAAGTTTAGCGATCTTAATATGTGAAACAAGTGGTTCGTCTTAGGTTAGGTAAGCCTAACTGTTCGTCGGTATTAACTAAGTGTAGTACTTTATTTAAAGTCAGAAGTTCATTTTTAAAAAATAACTCACGTACTTTTCTCCTTATACCTGTTTTTAAAAAGTCATCCATATTATTAAATATAGTTTTGGTTTTGGGTTTTTTTTGGCAGGAGACTTGAGCTTACCTGTTTCTTTTTTTCTTTGACTATTGAAAAAACACTTCGAGCAGAAACTAGCGCTACTTTCTGCGCTATGTCTCTGATACGGCATTCTGGATTTTCATCCTTTAAATTTTTATAAAGGCGTAAAATAACTTCTCTTTACCCGGAGTGCATTACTTGTCCTCGTTTATTTTTATTTACGGGTGATGACATTGCTTAAAACGTAATAACACCACAAACACAAATATAACAAACAACGATCGTAAATTATTCCACTGTCACTCACAACTAAAAAATGTCAGACACAATAAACAGACGAGCAAATGTAACCCTGGACGTTTCCAGACTAACTGTTAATCGGGCGGCAGGACATCTCAGTTTTGTCACGTGGTCACTCAGCCAATAGGGTTGCCGAAATCGTTATGTTCACGTGAAAAGTTCACCACTCGCTGCTGCAAACACATTCTGAACTGACAGTAAAGCAGAGATAGTTTAATCACATGTGCAGTGTTGCGTACCTGAAGGACACCTAATTTGTATCGGGCCAAAAAGAAGTGTCTATCAGTTACACCTCCTTATAAGGAGAAGGAAGAGGTGGAAGGTAGGACTAGAGTAAGGATTTTCACTAGAGTTTCTTAGAGAGCCAAGTTTTCCTCAGGGCCGCAAGTACAAGTGGTATTAAATAACTTACAAACAGCATGATTATAACATATCATGTGAAATCAGCTGTGATTTCACAGCTCTTAAATATCGAATATATGTTAGCAGGTTGGGTAGAAACAGAATATCTCAAAATGTAAACAGTCTGAGGGTCGCAAAAAACCGTACTTAGGGCTGTATGCGGCTAGCGGATCCCTGGCCTAGAGAAACATTAACCGTTCCCATACACTGATATACTTTGATTTAAAGTAAATGGGTAGGGATGCGGTGTTGTCAGTTCGAACGCAGTGACTCCCAACGTGCCATCGTCAGCGGCGAACGAAACAAGCTACAGCACTAGTAAATTACTCCACTACAGCTACGATGAAACTGAGCGGCGAACGGAAGTTTAATGTCAAATTGGCAACAAGGCTCACCCAGCAGCAAGATCCTATTCGCTCAGATGGCGGTATCCCCCACTCCCTCTGGCCAATTTCACCTACATAGAATCCTATTGTGTTTTAAATCAAACTATAGTAAGAAAATTCGCTTTCCTGAAATAGGTCTGCTCTCAAAGAGGTACTCAAATATATCAAGAGGAACGTTTACCCGATGTCCGGGTGCAGTTATACATATGTTACCATCTGGATGTAGTTGTGAAAACGCTTATTTATACCTGTATGGGGAACAAATAGTCGCCTTGATCGATTACGCCTGTTTTCGGCCTTCACACTTGCTAAGGCAAGCGTGTATTGGTTTCTCATAGATGTAGAGGACGCTGCTGCGTCAAATGGCTATACAGATGTTTATTAAAACATCCAACATAAACATTTATAATTTTTATCAGTGAAGTAAAAAATAGTTACCGGTATTCTGGCAGTCGGTAATGCCTCCTTCGGGCCATTAAACGTTTTTGTCTTTTTTAAATGAGAAAAGTCAATCTTTCAAAACATAAAGTCTTTTGATAATGTGAAAAAAATATAAAAAAATATTGGACAAGTGAGCTCACCTCATACGCCTCTTGAGTGAGGACATTGGGACTGAATGTTGAACTTCTGACAAGTGGCACACATTTGCAACACACCTACTTATACATACACCACTGACAATACAATACACGCTATTAAGAGCACAGTCGTACAATATATTTCAATAAAAATATTGGACAAGTGAGCTCACCTCATACGCCTCTTGAGTGAGGACATTGGGACTGAATGTTGAGCTTCTGTCAACTGGCACACATTTGCAACACACCTACTTATACATACACCTCTGACAATACAATACACACTATTAAGAGCACAGTGGTACAATATATTACAATAAAAATATTGGAAGAAACCCCTAATACCACAAAAATAACAAAAAATAAGTAATAATACAAGATACCTGAGATTAAACCCTTATGTACATTTCGATGACCATCTTATCATCATCAGAGGGTCCTATTACAAAATTAAAATCTAGAAAACAATAAGTTACACACTAGACTGACTCAAAACTTTTGAAAAATTATAAACTCCATTTATGATGAATGGAGAACTGCCTTCTGAAGACTGGAAGCGTCTTCTAACCAAATGTCCTCTTTTGAGGACATATTATAGCCTTAGTTTTACCAGCAGGTTTTCAAAGATTACCTTGCTAAGTGTTTAAGCCAATCGTTGGCTAACAGCTCTATACTATTAAAATAAAATTCCAGATCCGTTCATTAATTTAATTTATCCACTTTCTTTGAGCGTCTTTAGGAGAAATTCATTATTTTCTGCCCCTTAATGTATCAGATAGTTTACACGTGTCGAAGACAACCAGTTCAGAGAATTAATGTTTATCACACATTAAACAATGACCTTGGTGTTTTGCTCATGATTTTATGGCGTATAAATACGGAAAATTGCCTGTCGTAAAATTTTTATTTCTTTCTTTATAATTCTCGTATTTTCCGAGTACCATAGTTTCCTCTCATTCTAGCATTGTCAAAATAAATCTAGTCGAAGCGTACTACGGAGTTCATAGAAAAGTCTGATAGATTTATGTAATTTAAAATTGATATAATATTGCTAGAAACCCCATAAAACTATGAGAACGAACCGGTTTCATTCTTTACTGGAATTAAAATTTAAAATGTGATAAGCTGTCATTGGTCGGATGTTCAGGGATCCTCGGGTCGGTCATCTTTTCACTGGCAAGTGGTTAAGTGTGACTGCCGTTCACATTCTTCTCATAAGCCACTTCGGTACGGCATTTCATTAAATATTTGTTGTTATATCATTAATATTATTTGAAACAAAATTTATAAAGCCTCTAGCTCAACCACACGCCTTTTCCTCATAACTTTCTTTAAGTAGTTTTTAATCTAGAGTAACTTTCTCTATAATCATGTGTCTTCCCGGTAGATAAAAGGCTTGACGGGGAAGATACGCGAGAACTTTTTATTTATCGAAAAAGTAAGGTTCTTAGTTCTGATTTCAGGAGCAATAGGGTGAGCCTCCTTGAATCAACACCCAGAATCTTCTGTTACTTTTAATTCTAGCCTTTTGCACGCCTATAATTTCTCGTAAGGCTGTAATCTCTGCTAGCGTGTATTACAGGAAATCACGTATTTACAATGTTTTATATATGGAAGTCCTAGTCGTCTGTTTAAAGTCCATTACAATGTGTGACAATGTTTGTTTGGTGTAAATAAACTCCTCTGCTACGTTTATTGTACTCGGCCACGTGCTGCTGATCCACATTCTGTTGTTTTAGCCTCCAGGCGCCATTAAGTGGTCCATGCATGCGCGTATGACGGGAATTCTCGGCAGGACACAGCGTTTGTCGACTGCGTCGTATTTCGTGTTAGCATTGTGATTGATATAGTTGTTAACTGTTTACGTGAGTGACCTTTGTACTGTAAAAATAATTTATTGTTTATGATTTCGTGAATAATAATTTTAGTTACTTTTTTATTTTAAATGGTTTTATTAATATCTTGAATTAGCTAAACATGTTTACATCTGTAAGTAAATTTTCAATAATTAATGTGTAAAAATATAAAAAAATGATAAAAATAACTAGTTTATAATTTTGTTGTTCAAATACATCCTTAGGAACTTGGAATTAAATAGAACTTTGAACATTTCGCAAAAACGTTTTTTTAATCTAATAGCACGTAATCTATTACTTGCCCTTTGTACTTCCTGCGAGCTAAGGAGTAGTATAATTATATGCAATATAAAGAGCAATGTTGTACAATTTATTACAATAAAAATATTGGAAAAAACCCCAATACCTCTAAAATAATAAAAAATAACTAACATTACAAACTACCTATGATTAAACCCTTCTGTACATTTTGGTGACAATGTCATCATCACGACAGGGTTCCTATTTCAAAATTACAATCTAAAATACAATAATTTACATATCAGAGAATGTAGTTTGTAAATTATTGTATTCTAGATTATAACAAAACCCTCTGGTGATGATGGCATGGCCATCGAAATGCAAATAAGGGTTTAATCTTAGTTAGCTTGTAATATTAGTTAGTTTTTGTTATATTTTTCTAATATTTTTATACTAATATAATTAGTTCAAGAAAGAAATAGGAAACAATTCAGTCGAATCAAGTCATGATCTTGTTCATCCTTAAATCAAAGGAGCTTCATAGTCTCTACGTATCAATTCACTTGAATTTTTTATTTTTATTTTAATGCAATCTAATAGTAAGCCAATTATTTCCTAAAAGGGATAAGAACGGATTTAGATATAGGTATGATAAAGGTAGGAACATAAAACTACATGGTAGAGATACATGCGGTTCATGGCACTATATGTGCCTGAAGGGTGCCTACCATCTGTTGGAGTTAAAGATTTATTACTATAAAGAGAAGGAAATAAAGAAGGGTGCCTACCATCTGTTGGAGTTAAAGATTTATTACTATAAAGAGAAGGAAATAAAGAAGGGTGCCTACCATCTGTTGGAGTTAAAGATTTATTACTATAAAGAGAAGGAAATAAAGAAGGGTGCCTACCATCTGTTGGAGTTAAAGATTTATTACTATAAAGAGAAGGAAATAAAGAAGGGTGCCTACCATCTGTTGGAGTTAAAGATTTATTACTATAAAGAGAAGGAAATAAAGAAGGGTGCCTACCATCTGTTGGAGTTAAAGATTTATTACTATAAAGAGAAGGAAATAAAGAAGGGTGCCTACCATCTGTTGGAGTTAAAGATTTATTACTATAAAGAGAAGGAAATAAAGAAGGGTGCCTACCATCTGTTGGAGTTAAAGATTTATTACTATAAAGAGAAGGAAATAAAGAAGGGTGCCTACCATCTGTTGGAGTTAAAGATTTATTACTATAAAGAGAAGGAAATAAAGAAGGGTGCCTACCATCTGTTGGAGTTAAAGATTTATTACTATAAAGAGAAGGAAATAAAGAAGGGTGCCTACCATCTGTTGGAGTTAAAGATTTATTACTATAAAGAGAAGGAAATAAAGAAGGGTGCCTACCATCTGTTGGAGTTAAAGATTTATTACTATAAAGAGAAGGAAATAAAGAAGGGTGCCTACCATCTGTTGGAGTTAAAGATTTATTACTATAAAGAGAAGGAAATAAAGAAGGGTGCCTACCATCTGTTGGAGTTAAAGATTTATTACTATAAAGAGAAGGAAATAAAGAAGGGTGCCTACCATCTGTTGGAGTTAAAGATTTATTACTATAAAGAGAAGGAAATAAAGAAGGGTGCCTACCATCTGTTGGAGTTAAAGATTTATTACTATAAAGAGAAGGAAATAAAGAAGGGTGCCTACCATCTGTTGGAGTTAAAGATTTATTACTATAAAGAGAAGGAAATAAAGAAGGGTGCCTACCATCTGTTGGAGTTAAAGATTTATTACTATAAAGAGAAGGAAATAAAGAAGGGTGCCTACCATCTGTTGGAGTTAAAGATTTATTACTATAAAGAGAAGGAAATAAAGAAGGGTGCCTACCATCTGTTGGAGTTAAAGATTTATTACTATAAAGAGAAGGAAATAAAGAAGGGTGCCTACCATCTGTTGGAGTTAAAGATTTATTACTATAAAGAGAAGGAAATAAAGAAGGGTGCCTACCATCTGTTGGAGTTAAAGATTTATTACTATAAAGAGAATGAAATAAAGAAAGGTGGATGAAATTAGGCAGAGAAATAGAAATTACACAGTCATAAACTGATACTGAGAAAAGGGAATAATATAGCATCGAATTTGTAAAGTCGTAATATAAAGTAGACATGCTATCAACAATGTGGTCGAGATATGTGAAATTAGAAGAAGAGAAAGAAGGTGAAACGGAAGAGTGTGGCAAAGGAGCACCTAGCCTCTCGGATCTAATCTTCTTTGCCAAAGAACACAATTTTACCCATAGTCTTGGGGGGGTCTACATTTCAGTATATGAAACCTCTGCCCCCTACAAAGTCAACCTTAAACTTGTGACTCCCGTCCAGGTGACTAGCATCAGCCCCGAGGCGAGGAGCTTGGTCCCACGACCTGTAGTATCAGTATGTAAGAGTCATAGACTTTGCTGTAAAGCTAGACTAATCACCGACTCGGTACTGGGACTAGACGAACTCCAACCAGTGACAGCGGTTCGACCGCTTTTCCAGAACTACTCGGGACCGGTAGAATCTTTCAAACGGCAAGGCCTCCGTACTTTGTTCCCGTCTGATTTGTAACGTAGTGCAATCGGACCTTTATCCACTCCCGAGTGGCTTTATTTAAGGGGCGAACCCCCGTGGGGCATCGCCCCCTGTTAGACCTTGACAGCTTCTGCTACTAAGACGTGTGAAAAGAGCTATCTACCCGCCAACAGTTTCAAAGAAATGTAGAAGAATGGCCTGATAAAATGAATTGTAACCTCTGATATGCCATTCTTCTCATATTACCTATTATATATTGTTCCACCAGATAAACTCCTTAAACGAATGTAAATCCCGTACCATTTCCGAGTTAGACTAACCTTAAACGGTTTCATCTTGAAACACTTCCCTAACATGAATCTTCGTTAGATCATTCTGTTGGGGGTTTGGCAGCCAGGGTCGAACGTTATTCCGCCGCAGAGGTTTATTACATAAACATTTGACTGTGTGCCTTGCACGAGTATCGATCTTGTTGCTGGGAGGCCTTAAACTTTAATTCGGTCGGTCATTTTCCCTGGACCCACACACAGTCATTCAATAAGTAATGAAGGAGTGGTTTACAACCAGGAACTAAAAAACAGGATCGACGCTCTTTCACCGCTTTCTGAATTGTGTACAGCTTTGTTCCCGTTACCGGAGAATAGAAAGAACTTTATGATGAGAAAATAACAATATATAATGCATGTTAAATTTAGCATGTTAAATTCCTGTTGAAACGTTTAGGGATGCGGACCGTTTTCAGAAACTCGGTAGTTAGCCCGAGATTCCTCACTGAATGTGTAGTTGTTAGTGGTACCACTAGAACAACAGTTTAAGGGAGATCTATTTTAGATGGGTGATCCTGCCACCTAATAATAAGTCCGGCATTGACATCTTAAATTTTGAATACCGAAAGCTTACTAATTTCTAGGTTATGTCCGAAAGTGCAATCACGTCCGTCTCGTTCAAAGACTTTAAGAGAAGTGGGCTCGTTGCAAGGACGCGCTAACTGAAATTTTCAAACAAACTCCCACCCTTATTTATATATATGAATATTCTGATTCGTTCAGAAGTATCGCCTCATGCTTACGTCACATGGCGTGAGGTGGCTAATTGCCTTAAGTTACTAACTCGTAATATATTTTTCTATTTCGCCCGCTAGGAGCGCTCACCACCTACGCTAGCTTCACAATGTGCACCAAGAAAACAATTTTTTTTTTATATTGGGACGTTATAATTATTAAATACAAATTAAATATATAAATGAATTTATATGTAACACATTATTTTTAAGAGTGTTACTAGTGTAAGTCCAACTTGAGTCAGTAACCTAAATCTGTGTAACTCTAACTTAAGTTTAATATAACGTAGTTAAGGGTAGGTCTAATGTGATTGTGATTCTTAGTTGAATATGCGCGACTTTAACGTAAGTAAGTGTAAGTCCAACTCAAGTAAGTGTGACTCTGACATTAGTACATGAAACTCTAACCTAATGTGACTCGAACGTAATGAAATGAAACTTCAACCTAAATCAGTGTAACTCTAACCTAAGTTGAATCTAACGTAATTAAGTGTAGCTTTAATGTGAGTGTGATTCTTAGTTAAATATGCGCGACTTTAACGTAAGTAAGTGTAAGTCCAACTCAAGTAAGTGTGATTCTGACATAAGTAAATGAAACTCTAACCTAATGTGACTCGAACGTAATTAAATGAAACTTTAACCTAAATCAGTGTAACTCTAACCTAAGTTGAATCTAACGTAGTTAAGGGTAGGTCTAATGTGAGTGTGATTCTTAGTTAAATATACGAGACTTTACCGTAAGTAAGTGTAAGTCCAACTCAAGTAAGTGTGACTCTGACATAGGTAAATGAAACTCTAACCTAATGTGATCGAACGTAATTAAATGAAACTTTAACCTAAATAAGTGTAACTCTAACCTAAGTTGAATCTAACGTAGTTAAGGGTAGGTCTAATGTGAGTGTGATTCTTAGTTAAATATACGAGACTTTAACGTAAGTAAGTGTAAGTTCAACTCAAGTAAGTGTGACTCTGACATAAGTAAATGAAACTCTAACCTAATGTGACTCGAACGTAATTAAATGAAACTTTAACCTAAATCAGTGTAACTCTAACCTAAGTTGAATCTAACGTAGTTAAGGGTAGGTCTAATGTGAGTGTGATTCTTAGTTAAATATACGAGACTTTAACGTAAGTAAGTGTAAGTCCAACTCAAGTAAGTGTGACTCTGACATAAGTAAACGAAACTCTAACCTAATGTGACTCTAACCTAAGTTGAATCTAACGTAATTAAGTGTAGCTTTAATGTCAGTGTGATTCTTAGTTAAATATGCGCGACTTTAACGTAAGTAAGTGTAGGTCCAACTCAAGTAAGTGTGACTCTAACTTAAGTAAACGTGACTCTAAGGTTTTGTTTTGTAAAACTGCTCATTTTTAAATACCCCATAACACGCTTAATCTTTATTTAATTTTATGTAGTAGATATTCTCACCAAAACCGACATATGGAATGAAAGTAAATTATTTACAAAAAGAATTTTCAGAATGCTTTTTGGGGTCGATTTTCAGTGCGTCATGAAATTACAAAATTCCTTTCACTTTCTGACCAAACGGCGATTCGTGCAAGAACGACAGTAAACCTATTTGGAAAGTCAACCGTGAAATTGTGAAATTCCACCCGCGGCTTCTTACAAGCGACGCGCAGTTTCCTTTTAATTTGAAATATCTTTCCGGTGTTTAATCATTTTGTTATCGTTGTCCGCAAACTTCACCACGACAATAGCTGGGCACGTAAACTCGCCACTGATATTGGATGCAAGAGCATTATGTGTAAACTGGATGTAGACATATTTAGTAACTATGATCGTTAACACAAAAACATATATTGGATTTGAAATGATGGAGGCAAAGGGTAATTAAAGTTAAGGTTGTTATTGATACATAAAGATTGCAGGTTTGGAAGATGTTTTTCAGGATGTAAATGAGTGCCGTAGGCTCATTAACATTCTAGCCCGACCTACCCAATCACATTGTACGTACGGGCGGTTCTGTCTCGAGATGTAGGAATCGGAGCGCCATGAGACATAAGAACGACGGCGATATTAATAATAAAAAAAAGTATAACAATAACAATTACAATAACATCAATAATAATAGTAAGACTAATATTAATAACAATAATGTTATAAAAATTATAATAATAGTAAAAATAATAACAATAACAATAACATCAATGATATTATTAGGTCTAATATTAATAACAATAATAATAATTATAGTAAAACTAATAACAGTAACAACAACAATTCAATAACATCAATAATAATAGTAGTAATAATAGTAGGACTAATAATAATAATAATATTATTATTATTATACAAATAATAACAATAAAACAACAACAACAGTTATTAGTAATAGTTATATTAATAATAATATTTATAATTAAACAATAATAAAAAGTAGTCATAATTATATTATCAAGAAAAACAATTATAATAACAACCACACCAACAAAATAATAACAATAACAATTATAAATGAACAAACAAACAGCAAACATATTTACCACTTTTCACTCATTAAAAATTCAAATATAAAAAAATAATCACTAGTGTCTAAATGTTACTGCTATCAACTTTTACAAACAAAAACTACTCTAGATGTCCGATCACATAAGGCTTTCAAAAGAGGGTGACGGATATTTAGGGTGATAGTCAGGAACAGTGAAGTACTAGAGTACTGAAAAGGTCTGCAGCGGGAAATACTATTATAGGAAATAAAGATATAATGTAGGAGTAAACGCCAAGTCCAAAATATTTTTTGTTCATCCTAATGTTATTGATAACGTTTTCGAAATTCTTTTTGTTCAAGTGTACTTTTACAAAAACACTAATATTTTAACATTTGTGCTCACATCCCTTTCCACTGTAAAACTTTAGCTGTAACAACTGTCACTCTATAAAGTCCTGCTTCACCTAATTCCGCATGGCATATACGAGATATCTTTTACATATAAATTAGCCTACTTTTGAATAAATTAAACCTCCTAACCACAAACAAATCTTGTTATCTAAACATTTTTATACACTCCGAGGAGTTATTTCAGAGGAGTTATTATAGTAATAATTTTCTCCGAAGACTATTGCTTTTGCAATGGAAATGTACATAACGGTTTAAATAAAAAGTTTTATTTGTGGTTAAGAAATTTTATTTATTTAGAATGAAAAAAATACGCCGCAGTTGCTACAAATTGTTGTTTAAACTACTGTTTATGTATGTTCGTCTGAAAAAAAACACTAAGAATTGCCAATCTTTTACCTTTTTAATAGACTTGGCTGGAATATACTTTCACGTCAGTATATGTAAGTTATTCCTGATATCATTGGTCATAATAAAATTATCTTATAAATAGAAATAAAGTAATTTAATTTCATTTCCCAGTTTAGATGTTTAGCTGTTTAATGAATTGCGTTATATTACCTGTTTAAAATTTATTGTTACGTCGTATGCACGATTATAAAGTTGTCCCAATAGACAACCCGTTTTCATTGATCATAGCACGAACGATTTATACCTACGTGCCAGCCGTACAAGGCCTCTTTACAAATCTTATTAAACCAGTGTAGCGTTAAAACGAAAAAGACGAGCGCCTCTATCGGATGTAATTGGAAACATCAATCTCCGGACTTGTAAAGTATTCCATCTTGGCCTTCAGATAACGTGACCGTGCGATTGGCCGAGTGTCCCGTTATATATTGTTGTATCATCCAATTTGTCCGATCCATCATCTCCTAATCGGATCTACTTTCCACTCCACGTAATCCGCGAACCCAATCCATTGTAAAATAAAGACCTGTGTTTGACGTTACGGATCGATCGACGATATTGTAACTGGTTTTTATAGTGAGAAAGAGCACCACTCGTCGCTACGATCGGACGTGAACCACAAGACTAGAGAAATGGCATTAAACGAATTCAATCAATTGATTCAAAGTAAGATTGGCCATTCTTACTTGGTCATACTCGTGTATGAATAGGAACAGTTTTTATGTTTCTCTTTAGGCTAAAAACACAGGTCACAATCATCGGTTAGGTAAATGTTAGGGGGTCGTAAAATAAATAATTGCTAGACTTACGGTACAGATACTCTGCCCCTAATATAGGTAAAATTTTATAAGCTGGTACTTGGCTCTTATGTACACATTGTGTATTCGCCATCTACAAAACATCAGGCACAGTTGTCATCCCCCATAAATCGTGGCCTCCCCGTCCCAACCCTTCCTATTAAAACTCTTCAGTGAACGCCTCATTTACATTTGTGGTTTTTTATACTATACATTAAAAAGTATTTATAAATAACAAAATAATGAGTCCACCTTATAAGTTAGTGGAAGTTCAAGGGTCGATGTTTTTAAAAATGACCTGCGAGCACAACCACCCTCCTCTCGTCCTCGATCTGTTGTCAAGGCCCGCAGCCCCCAAGTGCCACCTTATAAAATCTGACCTATACTGAAAGATTAGAAGAATCATCGGTTGTTTAGCAACGGGCAATTAATTCTTTTTAATGTATCATTATATTTCTGGTTATCCATCGAGGGGAATCCGCTTTGTTACCAGTCCTTGGTCACTTCTCCTTGTTAGAATATAGCTCTCTTATTACATACTATATAATTTTAAAACCAAATACTATTCAGATAAATATATTCAAACCAATTTATTTTTCTAATAGTTATAACTTTTAAATTTTTAAATCAAACATTAAAAAAAGTATTCATTTACACACAAAAAAATTAATGTATATAGTAGCAGTAAGGATAAATGCTGTACATAGTTACAGTAGGAATAAATACTGTACATATTTGCAGTAGGGATAAATGCTGAACATATTTGCAGTAAGGATAAATGCTGTACATAGTTGCAGTAGGGATAAATGCTGTACATATTTGCAGTAGGGATAAATGTTGTACATAGTTGCAGTAGGGATAAATGCTGTACATATTTGCAGTAGGGATAAATGTTGTACATAGTTGCAGTAGGGATGAACGGCTGTACATAGTTGCAGTAGGGATAAATGCTGTACAATAGTTGCAGTAGAAATAAATTCTGTACATAGTTGCAGTAGGGATAAATGTTGTACATAGTCGCAGTAGGGATGAACGACTGTACATAGTTGCAGTAAGGATAATTGCTATACATAGTTGCAGTAGGGATAAATGTTGTACATAGCTGCAGTAAGGGTAAATGCTGTACATAGTTCCAGTAGGGATAAATGCTGTACATAGCTGCAGTAGGGATAAATGCGGTACATAGTTGCAATTTTATCTACAAGTAATGTTTAACACTCATTATTTACACTCACTTACTTAAAAATATAAACTTGTAAAGTAAAATACAGAATCTTGTGGTGGTCTTGGTAAAGCCGAGCAATATCATTATTTTGTCCTTACTTGTCCAGCTGTTATACTGGCGATCTGAATAGCACTCTATGGAATCAGGGCTGCCACTACACAAACTTTCCCTGGCCAAACACTCTTGGAGGTAATGAAATTACATTCAACGACTGTTGCTTAAATCTAGAGCGCGGGGAACAAACTTTCTACCTAATTAAATTGGCAACGAAAATCCGATACATATTTATAAAGTTACGAAGTCCTCGAGAAACCCGTGTCGATTATTTTAATGTCTAGTAGTCTACATACTATCGTACTGGTAGACAGCTTATGTTTAAGGACCGAAACACATTGTGATAAAGACTTTTAACAGTCGAGACAAGCATTGTCTCCTTGTTGGACTTAGAATATGGCATTCGGTTTTGGTATAGGTTAAATTTCGTTGTTTCGTATTGTTACTATTATGAAAATAGTTTTAATTTAACTCGTCGAAGAAACATAATTTATTTGTTTTAAATTCTCGTAAGTTAACAGGTTGCTAAAACTGTAAAAAAGTGCTTAATTTTGACGCATTGATTTATTTAATGTTTTATTATTGAATTAATTTAGCTTTCAGAACAAAATCTATTTGTTTAAGTCTATCCAGTATCTATTAACTTACACAGCATAAAATGTAGATTTAAATCGATGTTTCTTGTTTATATCCTCGTCTAAAACCCCTTAATTACTCATTAATCGAAGGCTCAACTGAGCACATTGTTCAATGTATTGAGACAACAATCGGATTAATTAATTATTCCTTAAATTGACTTATTCTCATAACACAATACGTAACAATAACACAACTCCCGAAGGAAATAGATCGAGTGTTGCGCACTAGATAAATACTCAACTATTTCCAAGTTGCTTTATGTAATCATCTTGATTTCACTGATTAAACTGTATTTAAAAAGTACTTAATAAGTGAATACGTAATGACTTACTTTCTGATGCGTTTCAAACATTCGTTCCTTTTATTAATCTAACCCTCTAATGGCGGCATCGTGTTAGGTTTAAAGCCTGTAGACGGATGGATTTACATTCCACAGTCATAAATCCATCCCGTTACAGCCATTATCCCTAACCGATGCCGCCAGTAGATGGTTAGCTTCGTAAAAGGAACGATTGTTTTGAAACGCATCAGAAAGTAAGTCATTATGTATTCACCTAGTTAAGTACTTTTTAATTATAGTATTTCCAAGTGCTTCTAATGATATATACGAGTAGGTTAACCCTTTAGTTTAGCGTACATATTATAAAATACATCGATGTATTAAAAACAACAACAAGTAATATTATTATTATATTATAATATTATTATTACACAAGTAATATAAACATATTAAAAAAAGGAAATTCTTACTGAGATCAAGAAAGAAAAATTTTATCATTGTTTGCTTATTTCCAGTTTGTTTATTTATTTTATTAGTTTCATTCATTTTTAACCTTACATCACTATTTACGATATTTTGTGGTAGCCATGGTGACAGTTTCAGGTTGTACAATGGAGAATGACAACCAGGCGGGGAAAAAATTCATTCACGTCTTTGATATTTCAATTTCTTGGTATTGAAAAGTTGGCGCAGTGACAAAGCGCGCTAGACTTTGAACATGAAGATTTAAAGTTCGAATCCGGATAGACCACAAATTTTCTATAATTTAATTATTGAATAAATGTTTGAAATAACCCTATTAACGTCAATTGTGATTCACTATAGTTTAAAAAAAATGTATTTCAACTCGATTGAAATAGAAAGGCATTTTATTAACGATTGAAAATGTATACAAGATATATAACAGGAGAGTGTGAGCTAATAGAAGGAATTTAATAAAAGACTTTGAGAATAATATCAATATAAAGATTGATTTTTTCGAAACTCTTTCCGTTTGAGCTTTTGTCAACAGTTGTATCCAACGTGCGTGTTCAGCGGCAATGAATCCGTACTTCCAGTAATTTTAATCCTAAAGATTCAATATATAACGTAGCGTAACAACAAGAAGATAGTATAGAAGAGAACGCCTTGTCGGGATTAACATTTATTAATTAAGCAGGGCTAGTATTTAGATTACCATAATTAACAATTAACACAAATATACAACACAAAATAGTAATATTAACAAATTAAAAAACTTAATAATCTTAATGTACATTATTTTGGTCAAGTCCACTGTATGTACAGCGAGCTCTGTACCTTGGGCGGTTTCACTAAGGACGTCTGTCTTGACGGAAGCATTTATCGTGTCGGCTTCTGCTGTTGATTTCGATTTAATCGGAAAACACATTAAGATAAGACATTTGTTTTTCATTGGATAATGATATTTGTGTGGGATTAAATTATACAAAAGTACAACAGTGGAGGTAGTTAGTATATCTGTATTTTATTTAGAGAATGCATTGAGGTAACTCAGCACGACGTCAGCTTTGGTTCTAATTGGTGGTGTTTTAATGGAGTAATAACAGTGTATGATCAGTATTAAAAGATGAAAAATGATATAGATAGAAACTGATTTAAAGGAACAATAAATTTTTATCATTCAGCTGGACATAGCTATTGGTATATAACCAAATCCTCAAACCGGTTTGGACGTATGGTATACAGCTTTGGGGCTGTGCCAACAAATGTCACATACAAGGGATACAACGCTTCCAGAACAACGTACTAAGAAACATCGCCAACGCTCCTTGGTATGTGCGTAACAGTGACTTGCATTGCGATCTTGGTGTACCCATGGTCGAGGAAGTCATAAAACAGAACGCCATCAAACACGTAAATCGGCTCACTCAACACGAAAATCCTGAGGCACTGAGACTTCTCGACAACAACCACCTGACAAGACGACTCAAAAGGACAAAACCATTTGAACTCGTTGAACGACAAGAGTGACAACAATGCTCTTCCTCACGCCGGTTGGCTTCCAACATCAAACAAGATACAATAGAAATCAATGGATTCTTTGTAATAAAAGCTAAAATCTAATTATCAAATGTAAATTAATGGTTGGTCAGAAATGACCAGTTTTAATAAAAAAAAAAAAAAAAAAAAAAAAAAAAAAAAATTCAGCTGGACATATCTCGTCATTCTAAAAATCTGTCTGATGAAAGAAAATTATATTGTTCTTCCGTATGGTTGAGGTATTTTTAAGATTTTATTGTGTACACGTAACTTGAGATAATTTGATTTTACGGAATTAATGGTCAGTTGTATCAATTAAACGTTTTTTTTAACCTTCTATTAGCTCACACTCTCCTTATATATATCTTGTACAAAATTTCAATCGTTAATAAAATACTTTTTTATTCATCCAATCAAGTTTAAGTATATTTCATTCAACCTATAGTTTATGGCAATTGGTATTAATACAGTTTTTTCAAATATATATTCAATAATTAAACTGTAAAATTTCGAAAGTCCAGGTCGGATTCGAACTGAGTATCTTCATGTTCGAAGTCTAGTCCTTTGTCACTGAGCCAACTATCCCATAACTAGAAATATACTTCTGAAAGATGTATATGCATTTTTCTTTTGCCTCTATCTGGTTGTAATCGAAACCTCCATTGTATAACCTTAAATTGTTGTCATGGTTACCAAACAATATCATAAGTGATACTTAAGGATACAAATGAAGGAAAAGAATAAAATAAACAAACTGCAACACGACGAAAAAAGTAAGCGTATAAATAGTAACACACAAAAATGATAGTCCAACACCATACTTATAAAGGAAACTGGAAAATTGATTGGAAATTCGCTTCCTATTGTGTCACTTAGTATTGTCATATGTGTATACATATTTATGCCAATTGTAATTATAAAATAAAAAGAAACAAAAATATTGGAAATATATATCAATGTAATGAAACTTTTAATGATCGTTGTTACTTTTTTGGTTTGGAAAAAGTGGAACAAAGATAAAACATGAATGTACATAAAGCACCATCATCCGAGCGATTTAAAGCCTAGAGTTAGAACTTTAGGGTTAAGCAAAGCATGGCCTAGGCCTATATTCTTTTGGCTAAAGACCAGAGCTTAATCACAAATTCATCTGGCATAACATAGCGCCAGGCTGGCTTACTAATACTACACAACAGTGACAACACGCTGAGAGAATGTACATGAGTGGTGACGCCATTCTGTGGATCTGCCGGATCCCTAGCTTTCATCACATAGAAATTCCTCACCTTCAATGTTTATAGTCCCTAGGCCGGAGGAATTATAGACGGGGAATAATGCTGAATATTCGCCTAACAGAGTAAATACCCACTTAGGATAGATAGATGCAAGCAGTACTATTATTTATTCTTTATAGAGATCCTAAATTAATTATTAGTCTACTCCGTATTTCTTAATATTTGGACCGTAGCACACTACTCTGGGTTCCCTTCTTGTACTTTTTTTTCCAAGCGATGACACCCGAATAATTTTGTTTCCACTTTAAACCCGAAGAACGTTAACGCACACTCACAAAATACGATTTCTACACACACAAACAAACACACACACACACAAATTCATATATACAATACTTATTGTGGCATGCGAGCGCAGAAATATTATTGTTATTAACTATTTCTCGACCAAGCAAATATTGCGACCGAAGAGGGAAATAATAACAGCACATTTGGAGTAGGTCACATATTTTTCGACATATAATGTTTACTTGGTCCTGGGTTAGTTCTGATAGTAGGCCTATTTTCCTCTTCAGCCGGAATGATTGTTCAGTCTAACAATAGCTCACATTTTTCCGCATGCAATATATACTCGGTCTTGGGTTAGTGCTGGTACTATTCCCCTTTTCGGCCGCAATGGGACAGAAGTATCCATGTATAACTCATATATAAGTTTTAAAATAAATATAATTCTACAGCGTTTCCTACGTGTTTAATTAAATGAATCGGTTTCCAAACATTTGATGACTTGAATACGAGTGTACGCTCGTGCATAAGCGCGTCCAAAACCTTCTCTCAGATTCAGGATAACAATACACTTCATATGCTAATCTCTAGCGTCTGTCATAAATTCCATTGCATGTATCATTTCTCCTTGTCATAGGAGCACGTAGTGTTCGTGTAAAGATATATACTGCAATGAGGTTGCTTTGCAAGACGCTATCCTGTGGGAACGTAACTTCCAGGCTCCAGGCCAGGTTCAGCTAAACAGATTGTATAGCATTTTATACAACACACGGGAATATAAAGACATAATTTTTTGTTACTCCGGCGCCGTTCAGTCTCCCCTTTGATATAACTTTAGTCTTGTAGCTGTAAAGTGAATTAAAGGAAATTGTGATGTGTACTTACGACCCTGAAACGGTTATATACACACATTGAAATTATAAATGCATATATAAGACACTTTATTATAATTTATTTACCGTAAACTGTTATATTCACATTTTCACAAAGGCAATGCCATTATTTAAAAAAATAATAAAATAAAAACCTAAGGTTGTTTAAAATTGTGATATTATAGTTGATGAAGTGTTCGGCATTTTGATCAAGTATAGATCGTGAAACACTAATGCAATAACGGAATAACTTTATTGTCTTTACGTCCACCAATAGCAGTTATTGCAAGTTAACCTTCCTTATGACCTATTATGTCTCGTTGGGTAACATGATAGGTACACACGGATAGCATTGTTAGTTCGAGAGGCTCAGTATTAATAAATAAATTAATAAATTTCAAAATAATATAAACTGCAGAAAATAATATTTATTTTTAACTAAGTTATTATTATTTTTAAATTTAAACAATATTTTTAACTGACAATAATTCTATATTAAAACTTGCAGTGACAAAACACACTTACAATCAAATACTATATTTGAGCAGATAATTAACAACTACTCAATGAACAATAACACACCACAGAACAGAAACACACCTCAGACTCACTCCAACACAACACACCTGAGCAACAGTCTTCTCCGTGACTCACAGCATTGAACAATGCGCTGACCTAGTGTGAAACGGATCTGCTGAAAATATCAGTAAGTAGTGGTTTATTACCAAATTATTATTATTTTTAAATTTAAACAATACTACTAACTAACAATAATTCTACATTAAAACTTGCAGCGACAAAACACACTCACAATCAAATACTATATTTAAGCACATAATTAACAACTACTCTATGAACAATAACACACCGCAGAACAGAAACACACCACAGACTCACTCCAACACAACACACCTGAGCAACAGTCTTGTCCGTGACTCGCAGTATTGAACAATGCGCTGACCTAGTGTAAAACGCATCTGCTGAAAAATCAGTAAGTAGTGGTTTATTACCAAATTATTATGATTTTTATATCTAAACAATACTACTAACTAACAATAATTCTATATTAAAACTTGCAGCGACAAAACACACTCACAATCAAATACTATATTTAAGCAGATAGTATCCAGATAGTAAATCCAATCTGGATTTACCAAATTTAATACAATTTCAAATTCTCAATTAAAAAAACATTACTTTATTCGAGTCAATCGTCATGTTTAACGTTTAAATCATCTAATTATATTAAATATTACATATTAAAATCTAGTTAGTATATAGAATATTTTGTAATAGCTTAAAATTTGAACAATAACATTTCCAGAGCAACTAAACCTTTTAAAAGCCTCTAAGATTGTAATAAAGTGTTTATAGTAGTATGTGTTTATATAGTATTAGTATAGGAATATGCACGGGGCCCGATCAGTGGGAAGAGGGCTACAGATAAGCATGCGAGCAAGTTTAAGAAGTTTATATTTTGTTGCATCTTGAAACTTCCAATCTGTGGAGAAAGAGTTGATTATTACCTTGAGAAATTAAGTTTAGATATGTTTTTCTAAAATCAGGAGACTGTTTGTCCAAGTGCTTTCATTGAAGTATTAACTCAAAATGATTTCTGCTTAGTTTTTAGCTTGGAACATTTAATAAGCCGTTATTATTACGAAATAGGTTTTTTGTAGGTTTAAGACGATCATGCAGTTGACTAGTATTTCCATCGAAGCATAGGAATATGAATTAGGGAAGAATAAGGAATGGGTGATATTTTCTGTCACGGTGACTTGTCACTGAAATTCTTTTGTCGTTGGTGGTACCAGTGACAAAATATGCCAGTTTCAGTGACAATGGATCGATCGAAAGTTGCCTCTGTTGTGATTGTTCAAAAATTCGCAGTCATTGGATAAAACGGCTGTCATTGGTTTATTTGTCACTGTCACTAGATGAAACGGCTGTTATTGGTCGATTTGTTGCTGTCACTGGCTCTGCTCTCGCCGCTCGGCTCTCGGCGTCGATTATAGCGCAGTTTCGTTGACTAAAGTGGAGGGGGTGTTCTCGGTTGTGATTGGGTAAAATGTCACTGAAGTGACTGAAAACTTACTGATATTTTATCACGGCTGGCATTGGTCGATTTTCCCTGTCACTGGTTCTACTCATTTACGTCGTGTGGAAGTGTCGATTTGTAACGTGTTTCAAGATAGTGACAGTGTTGTGTATAGTAGACGATATTTGGCACCCAATGATTTTGGTGCCTGAGCCATGATGCATATCCCTACCTGCAATTCATCATACGTTAGTGTATAATAGTGGTTTCGTGAGAGAAGTACTTATTGGTGCCTGAGCCATGATGCATATCCCTACCTGCAATTCATCATACGTTAGTGTATAATAGTGGTTTCGTGAGAGAAGTACTTATTGGTGCCTGAGCCATGATGCATATCCCTACCTGCAATTCATCATACGTTAGTGTATAATAGTGGTTTCGTGAGAGAAGTACTTATTGGTGCCTGAGCCATGATGCATATCCCTACCTGCAATTCATCATACGTTAGTGTATAATAGTGGTTTCGTGAGAGAAGTACTTATTGGTGCCTGAGCCATGATGCATATCCCTACCTGCAATTCATCATACGTTAGTGTATAATAGTGGTTTCGTGAGAGAAGTACTTATTGGTGCCTGAGCCATGATGCATATCCCTACCTGCAATTCGTCATACGTTAGTGTATAATAGTGGTTTCGTGAGAGAAGTACTTATTGGTGCCTGAGCCATGATGCATATCCCTACCTGCAATTCATCATACGTTAGTGTATAATAGTGGTATCGTGAGAGAAGTACTTATTGGTGCCTGAGCCATGATGCATATCCCTACCTGCAATTCATCATACGTTAGTGTATAATAGTGGTATCGTGAGAGAAGTACTTATTGGTGCCTGAACCATGATGCATATCCAGACCTGCAATTCATCATACGTTAGTGTATAATAGTGGTTTCTTGAGAGAAGTACTTATTGGTGCCTGAGCCATGATGCATATCCCTACCTGCAATTCATCATACGTTAGTGTATAATAGTGGTTTCGTGAGAGAAGTACTTATTGGTGCCTGAGCCATGATGCATATCCCTACCTGCAATTCATCATACGTTAGTGTATAATAGTGGTTTCGTGAGAGAAGTACTTATTGGTGCCTGAGCCATGATGCATATCCCTACCTGCAATTCATCATACGTTAGTGTATAATAGTGGTTTCGTGAGAGAAGTACTTATTGGTGCCTGAGCCATGATGCATATCCCTACCTGCAATTCATCATACGTTAGTGTATAATAGTGGTTTCGTGAGAGAAGTACTTATTGGTGCCTGAGCCATGATGCATATCCCTACCTACAATTCATCATACGTTAGTGTATAATAGTGGTTTCGTGAGAGAAGTACTTATTGGTGCCTAAGCCATGATAAATATTTCTACCTGCAATTCATCATACGTTAGTGTATAATAGTGGTTTCGTGAGAGAAGTACTTATTGGTGCCTGAGCCATGATGCATATCCCTACCTGCAATTCATCATACGTTAGTGTATAATAGTGGTAACGTGAGAGAAGTACTTATTGGTGCCTGAGCCATGATGCATATCCCTACCTGCAATTCATCATACGTTAGTGTATAATAGTGGTTTCGTGAGAGAAGTACTTATTGGTGCCTAAGCCATGATAAATATCCCTACCTGCAATTCATCATACGTTAGTGTATAATAGTGGTTTCGTGAGAGAAGTACTTATTGGTGCCTGAGCCATGATGCATATCCCTACCTGCAATTCATCATACGTTAGTATATAATAGTGGTTTCGTGAGAGAAGTACTTATTGGTGCTTGAGCCATGATGCATATCCCTACCTGCAATTCATCATACGTTAGTGTGTAATAGTGGTATCGTGAGAGAAGTACTTATTGGTGCCTGAGCCATGATGCATATCCCTACCTGCAATTCATTATACGTTAGTGTATAATAGTGGTAACGCGAGAGAAGTACTTATTGGTGCCTGAGCCATGATGCATATCCCTACCTGCAATTCATCATACGTTAGTGTATAATAGTGGTTTCGTGAGAGAAGTACTTATTGGTGCCTAAGCCATGATAAATATCCCTACCTGCAATTCATCATACGTTAGTGTATAATAGTGGTTTCGTGAGAGAAGTACTTATTGGTGCGTGAGCCATGATGCATATCCTTACCTGCAATTCATCATACGTTAGTGTATAATAGTGGTTTCGTGAGAGAAGTACTTATTGGTGCCTGAGCCATGATGCATATCCCTACCTGCAATTCATCATACGTTAGTGTGTAATAGTGGTATCGTGAGAGAAGTACTTATTGGTGCCTGAGCCGTGATGCATATCCCTACCTGCAATTCATCATACGTTAGTGTATAATAGTGGTTTCGTGAGCGAAGTACTTATTGGTGCCTGAGCCATGATGCATATCCCTACCTGCAATTCATCATACGTTAGTGTATAATAGTGGTTTCGTGAGAGAAGTACTTATTGGTGCCTGAGCCATGATGCATATCCCTACCTGCAATTCATCATACGTTAGTGTATAATAGTGGTTTCGTGAGAGAAGTACTTATTGGTGCCTGAGCCATGATGCATATCCCTACCTGCAATTCATCATACGTTAGTGTATAATAGTGGTTTCGTGAGAGAAGTACTTATTGGTGCCTGAGCCATGATGCATATCCCTACCTGCAATTCATCATACGTTAGTGTATAATAGTGGTTTCGTGAGAGAAGTACTTATTGGTGCCTGAGCCATGATGCATATCCCTACCTGCAATTCATCATACGTTAGTGTATAATAGTGGTTTCGTGAGAGAAGTACTTATTGGTGCCTGAGCCATGATGCATATCCCTACCTGCAATTCATCATACGTTAGTGTATAATAGTGGTTTCGTGAGAGAAGTACTTATTGGTGCCTGAGCCATGATGCATATCGCTACCTGCAATTCATCATACGTTAGTGTATAATAGTGGTTTCGTGAGAGAAGTACTTATTGGTGCCTGAGCCATGATGCATATCCCTACCTGCAATTCATCATACGTTAGTGTATAATAGTGGTTTCGTGAGAGAAGTACTTATTGGTGCCTGAGCTATGATGCATATCCCTACCTGCAATTCATCATACGTTAGTGTATAATAGTGGTTTCGTGAGAGAAGTACTTATTGGTGCCTGAGCCATGATGCATATCCCTACCTGCAATTCATCATACGTTAGTGTATAATAGTGGTTTCGTGAGAGAAGTACTTATTGGTGCCTGAGCCATGATGCATATCCCTACCTGCAATTCATCACACGTTAGTGTATAATAGTGGTTTCGTGAGAGAAGTACTTATTGGTGCCTGAGCCATGATGCATACCCCTACCTGCAATTCATCATACGTTAGTGTATAATAGTGGTTTCGTGAGAGAAGTACTTATTGGTGCCTGAGCCATGATGCATATCCCTACCTGCAATTCATCATACGTTAGTGTATAATAGTGGTTTCGTGAGAGAAGTACTTATTGGTGCCTGAGCCATGATGCATATCCCTACCTGCAATTCATCATACGTTAGTGTATAATAGTGGTTTCGTGAGAGAAGTACTTATTGGTGCCTGAGCCATGATGCATATCCCTACCTGCAATTCATCATACGTTAGTGTATAATAGTGGTTTCGTGAGAGAAGTACTTATTGGTGCCTGAGCCATGATGCATATCCCTACCTGCAATTCATCATACGTTAGTGTATAATAGTGGTTTCGTGAGAGAAGTACTTATTGGTGCCTGAGCCATGATGCATACCCCTACCAGCAATTCATCATACGTTAGTGTATAATAGTGGTTTCGTGAGAGAAGTACTTATTGGTGCCTGCGCCATGATGCATATCCCTACCTGCAATTCATCATACGTTAGTGTATAATAGTGGTTTCGTGAGAGAAGTACTTATTGGTGCCTGAGCCATGATCCATATCCCTACCTGCAATTCATCATACGTTAGTGTATAATAGTGGTTTCGTGAGAGAAGTACTTATTGGTGCCTGAGCCATGATGCATACCCCTACCAGCAATTCATCATACGTTAGTGTATAATAGTGGTTTCGTGAGAGAAGTACTTATTGGTGTCTGAGCCATGATGCATATCCCTACCTGCAATTCATCATACGTTAGTGTATAATAGTGGTTTCGTGAGAGAAGTACTTATTGGTGCCTGATCCATGATGCATATCCCTACCTGCAATTCATCATACGTTAGTGTATAATAGTGGTTTCGTGAGAGAAGTACTTATTGGTGTCTGAGCCATGATGCATATCCCTACCTGCAATTCATCATACGTTAGTGTATAATAGTGGTTTCGTGAGAGAAGTACTTATTGGTGCCTGAGCCATGATGCATATCCCTACCTGCAATTCATCATACGTTAGTGTATAATAGTGGTTTCGTGAGAGAAGTACTTATTGTTGCCTGAGCCATGATGCATATCCCTACCTGCAATTCATCATACGTTAGTGTATAATAGTGGTTTCGTGAGAGAAGTACTTATTGGTGCCTGCGCCATGATGCATATCCCTACCTGCAATTCATCATACGTTAGTGTATAATAGTGGTTTCGTGAGAGAAGTACTTATTGGTGCCTGAGCCATGATGCATATCCCTACCTGCAATTCATTATACGTTAGTGTTTAATAGTGGTTTCGTGAGAGAAGTACTTATTGGTGCCTGAGCCATGATGCATATCCCTACCTGCAATTCATCATACGTTAGTGTATAATAGTGGTTCGTGAGAGAAGTACTTATTGGTGCCTGAGCCATGATGCATATCCCTACCTGCAATTCATCATACGTTAGTGTATAATAGTGGTTTCGTGAGAGAAG
The DNA here is from genome assembly GCA_036971475.1 of Prosapia bicincta. Classification (NCBI taxonomy): domain Eukaryota; kingdom Metazoa; phylum Arthropoda; class Insecta; order Hemiptera; family Cercopidae; genus Prosapia; species Prosapia bicincta. The sequence continues at coordinate 10,977,411 of JBAIZL010000004.1, forward strand.
TACTTATTGGTGTCTAGGCCATGATGCATATCCCTACCTGCAATTCATCATACGTTAGTGTATAATAGTGGTTTCGTGAGAGAAGTACTTATTGGTGCCTGAGCCATGATGCATATCCCTACCTGCAACTCATCATACGTTAGTGTATAATAGTGGTTTCGTGAGAGAAGTACTTATTGGTGTCTGAGCCATGATGCATATCCCTACCTGCAATTCATCATACGTTAGTGTATAATAGTGGTTTCGTGAGAGAAGTACTTATTGGTGCCTGAGCCATGATGCATATCCCTACCTGCAATTCATCATACGTTAGTGTATAATAGTGGTTTCGTGAGAGAAGTACTTATTGGTGCCTGAGCCATGATGCATATCCCTACCTGCAATTCATCATACGTTAGTGTATAATAGTGGTTTCGTGAGAGAAGTACTTATTGGTGCCTGAGCCATGATGCATATCCCTACCTGCAATTCATCATACGTTAGTGTATAATA